>JAPVEC010000196.1:0-24477 GCA_028984105.1 Lavandula angustifolia | reverse complement strand
TAATAGAATCGAACACATCAAGAAACAAATTAATAAATATATAGTACACGTATCCTAAAAATTCTATATTTTTAACATGAATGACCTAACATATAGTATATCTTATTAAAATTCAGCATGGTCGAAAATAACATAAAGAAAACATGAAAAATAATTTTCCTATCAAGCTCATGAACATGTTGTCAAAAACTGGCAGGTTACGAAGAACAATTGTTAACAAATATTTATCATGCTTGTAAAATTCTACAAAAATTATTAATTATACTAGATATACCGAGGAAGATGATCCTAAATTTTCACGACGATATGACGAGGGGAAGATATGAAAATAATTCTTGAAACAGTTCGCTGATATGCTGGCAGTTTTTCGAAAATTTTATGGGATGCTATATTATGAGCGACTAAGGGGTATTTATAGGCCTAGAAATCATTATCTAAAGATCCCTAATACTAAAAGGTATCAAATATATTTTATCCATAATTATTTTCGTCCATATATATTTTATATATAATTTATTTTATCACTTACCATATAAGACATTCAATCCTAGATAAATTAGAATATGAATATGGATAAGCACAATTAGATTTATACTAAAACATGTATAACACTAATATAATATCTATTTTATTCAAAAAAAATAATTTCAAATTATCTCCTAATATTTATATAATATAAATTATTTTATTCTTTTATTAATCCTAGTAGGTTCAGGAAATTCAAAATAAATTTACATAACAAAAATAATTTAATGAAAAATAACATAGATGTTTTAATTTTCATTCTCATTTTTCTAAGGCGCGACTTACAGAACTAAACTCATGATATTATGCATGAAATGCAAATGCATTTTATTTTATTTATTTATTTTTAGGTAAAATTTCGGGGTGTTACATTCTCCCTTACTTATAAAATTTTCGTCCTCGAAAATTAATTACCTTTGTCTATGAAGTTCGGATATCTTAGCTCCATGTCCTTTTCTACTTCCCATGTTGCTTCACTCGCATCATGTCTACTCCAAAGAACTTTAATTAATGGCACCTCCTTGTTCCTAAGTTGGATAACTTTTCGGTCTAAGATGGCATTTGGCGTCTCTTCATATGATAGATCTTTGTTCAGCACCAATCCTTCATAGTTGACTATGTTGCTTGGATCATGGACATACTTCCTCAAGTTCGTGACATGAAAAACATTATATATGGAAGTCAAACTTGGCGGTAGTGCCAACTCGTATGACACTTCTCCAATTCTTTTGAGTATCTCAAACGGCCCAATATATCGAGGCCTAAGTTTTCCTCTCTTTCCAATCCTCACTACACCTTTCATTGGTGACAACTTGAGAAACACTTTGTCACCCTTCTCGAATTGTATATCCTTCTTCTTCAAATCGGCATAGGACTTCTGTCTATCTTGAGCAATCTTGATTCTCTCTCGAATCTTTGTAATGACTCCCACGGTTCTTTCTACGATCTCGGGTCCCAATATTCTTTTCTCGCCAACCTCATCCCAATGCAGTGGTGATCTACACTTCCTTCCATACAATGCTTCAAAGGGTGACATCCCTATGCTTGCTTGATAGCTGTTGTTATATGCAAATTCCACTAAGGGCAAATGTTTCTCCCAATTGGTTCCGAAATCCATAACACATGCTCGCAACATATCTTCCAAAGTCTGAATAGTTCATTTAGACTGTCCATCAACTTAGGCGGTACTAAACTTCAACTTAGTACCCATAGCAACTTGCAAACTATTCCAAAATTTTGATGTGAACCTCGGATCGCGATCACATACAATACCGGTAGGCACTCCATGTAATCTTACTATCTCGTCTATATAGATTTGTGCTAAACGATCCATGTTGTCGGTGATCTTCATCGGAAGAAAATGAGCCGATTTTGTGAGTCTATCCACGATTACCCAAATTGAATGATTTCCTCTTCGGGTTTTTGGTAATGCTACCACGAAGTCCATTGATATCTCCTCCCGCTTCCATTGAGGTATATCAAGCGGCTTTAATAAGTCGGATGGCCTTTAGTGTTCAGCCTTCACTTGTTGGCAAGTCATACTACTTTATATGAATTCTGCAATAGTCCTCTTCATATTCCTCCACCAAAAGTGTCTCTTCAAATCATGATACATCTTTGTCCCTCCAGGATGGACAGTGTATGGCGTGTTGTGTGCCTCCTCTAAAATCTCCCTCATCATTTCACTTCCTTTTGGTACACAGATCCTTCTCTCGAACATCAGCGTCCCGTCTGCTGCAATCTCAAACCCCTTATTCTGCCCTTCCAGAACTTGATCTCTTATCTTGCATAAAAACATATCTCTCTTTTGTGCTTCCCGAATTTGGTCCCTTAGCAAAGGTTGGATCTTCATATCTGCTAAGTTAGTAGTAGTGTCCTCTATCGAGGGTACAACTTCAATTTCCATTTTTGCAAACTCTTCAATCATTCGGGAAGTATATAGGGCGGTCGAGACTCCCTTTCCCCGCTCAAAGCATCGGCCTACGACGTTTGCTTTTCCTGGATGATAATGAATTGTGCAGTCGTAATCTTTCACTAGTTCCAGCCACCTTCTTTGTCTCATGTTCAATTCCTTCTGTGTGAACAGATACTTGAGACTCTTGTGATCAGAATATATCTCACACTTGCCTCCATATAGGTAATGTCTCCAAATCTTCAAAGCATGGACTACAGCTGCCAATTCCAGATCATGTGTAGGGTAATTCAGTTCATGAGTCTTCAGTTGTCTTGAAGCATAAGCTATGACTTTCCCATGTTGCATCAAAACACATCCAAGTCCTTGTTTTGAGGCATCGCAGTAGATTACATACCCTTCAGTTCCGTCAGGAATAGTGAGTACAGGTGACGTGGTTAACTTCCCTTTCAGTTCTTTAAAACTTATCTCACACTCTTCATTTCACTCAAACTTGATCCCTTTTCTAGTGAGTTGGGTGAGTGGCCTTGCTATCTTTGAAAACCCTTCAATAAACCGCCGGTAATATCCTGCTAATCCCAGGAAACTTTGGATTTCGCTTGCATTCTTCGGTGCCTTCCAGTTACTAACCGCTTCGATTTTTGCTGGATCCACTTCTATCCCTTGTGCAGTCACTACGTGACCTAGGAATACTACTTGACTAAGCCAAAACTCACATTTCTTGAACTTGGTGTATAGCTTCTCGTTTCTTAAAGTCTCCAACACAATCCTGAGATGCTCTTCATGTTGCCTCCGATTCTTTGAGTACACTAAGATATCGTCGATGAAGACAATTACGAATTGATCCAAATATTGATGAAACACTCTGTTCATCAAGTCCATGAAAACAATCGGTGCATTAGACAATCCAAAAGGCATCACTGTAAACTCATAGTGACCGTATCTTGTTCGAAAAGCTATCTTCGGCACATCACTCTCCTTAATCTTCAATTGATGATATCCGGACCTCAAATCAATCTTTGAGAAGATCCCCGCGCCTTTTAGTTGATCAAAGAGGTCTTCAATTCTTGGCAACATGTATTTCTTCTTGATATTCAACTTGTTGAGCTCACGGTAATCTATGCACATACGCATAGTTCCATCTTTGTTCTTGACGCAAAGCACAGACGCTCCCCACGTTGATACACTTGGACGAATATATCCCTTGTCTAACAACTCTTGTAGTTATGTCTTTAGTTCTTGTAACTCCATTGGTGTCATTCTGTATGGTGCTCTTGAGACAGGAGTTGCTCTAGGAATTATATCAATGTTGAATTCTACTTGTCCATCTGGGGGAAGTCCACTTAGTTCCTCAGGGAACACATCAGGAAATTCCCTTACCACCGAAATATCATTTATGGTTAATTCCTCCGTCTTTGTGCTTGTAATATTCACCAAATAAGCTTGACAATCCTTCTTCCTCATCATCTTGGTGGCCTTCATTGCAGTTATGATATGTGGTCCTCTCTTTCTCTTACTTCCGTAAAAGGAGAATTGGTTTCCGTCTGGTGTTGGGAAAACGACTTCACGGTCCTTGCATCTGATAACCGCATCGTGCTTGCTGAGCCAATCCAACCCGAGTATGACATCGAAGCCCTTCATCTCCAGGATGTGCAAATCTGCTTTCAAGATCACGCCATAGATCTTCAACGTTGCTCCTTTTACTCGACGATTTGTTTCTTTTGCCTTGCCTACAGGAAACCCAACCTTGCATGCTGCAATCTCTACTTCGCATTTTTTTGGCTATTTTATCGTAAAATCTTTTCGATATGAAAGAATCCGATGCTCCGGAATAAAAAAAGAACTACGACTATTTGGTTAAGGTACTAAATGTTTCTGAGGTAGTCAAGTTTACTAACTATAATTGGATGCAATGATTCACATAATAGAACTAAAACGTAGTTGAAGACTGAGTGATATCGTCCTAAAATCATTCACAATTGGATCTCCTCCTTGACGTTGCGGAAACATTCCCCTCATAGCCTCCAGCAGCTGTGCATTGCTAAGGTTCTATAGAGGGTTATCTCTTATCCCTCCACTACTTAACGGGTTTCTTCTCGGAAGCATCTTCCTATTGTTCATATAAAATTCAACTATGTAAGGCATCTAAGTTCTCATTCTTAAGGCAACATTTTCAAGGACTTTAAATATTTTACATAATTTACTTGTATAATAACCATGCTCGTGTCATGCAAGAAAAACATGCTTTCAATATTGTGCGTCAAAATTAATTTAGAAAATCTTTCTTACGTTGCCAGGCACGATGTTGTGGCGATGATGATAGCCAATTTCCTCGCATAACATGAAACAAGTCTACGGGAAAGTAGACTCGCTTCCGATACCAATCTGTAACGCCCCAATTTTCATAACTTTTAAGGGAACGTCACCTCATGCATAAATTTAATCTTCTCAATTTTATTTTCAAAAAATAATAGATTTATAAAAATAATAAGGTTTTAATGCATGAGAAAAAAACGATGCTATGTATAATAAGGATAAAAGAAAAAAAACCCCACCTTAACCTTTTTTAGTGAACGAAAAAATGTATATCAATGGATTAAGTCCAGCGCGCCAATCCTAACATGAAATAATTTAAATCTTAATGTCGTAATATGCATGAAACAATATCATATCTATATACCAAGTTTCTATGTTCTATTTTAACTCGTGCAGAATACTTATTTTAAAAGAGTTCCACAGAACATGAATTCATTCCATAAATTCTAATTTTCTATATATATATTCTTTAATGAGTCGAAATCATTCCAGATTTGGTTTCATATAAAAATAATAAGTCCTCTAAGAGTTATAACCAAAACAGTACCTACTGCATCGACAGAGACGGTTTCTGACCTACTGACCTTTAACCATAAGCTTCGGGAACTAAACATATCTTAAAAATTCTAAGATTTAACAAACATCTACGGGACATACGTATAAATATCATGTCAAAATTTCAATATCTATAGATAAGTAACGACTTCATAAAATACAGAATAGTTTCCACTAAAAACTGAAATACGAAAATGCATGCTCCGACTGACTACCCAGACATTTGTATTAAACTGCTTTCATAAACATATGTTAAAAATACTAAATAAATATTTTTACAAATCCCTACGTGTTTATAGTATTTAGGAAAAAGAATCAAGTGAAAACCATTTTTGTGGAGTGATATATAAACATTTTACTAAGCCCTATCCAGAGAGCATGGTTTCTCGGTAGTGTAAAAGTAAAAATTCATTAAAAATATAAATACTTGTTTTAATAATTTCCCAAATTTACAGAAATCTTAAAGACATCCTAAATTGTATCTCTATAATTTTTCTGGAATTTTTCAAGTAGCTTAAGATCATGTATTTGGCCTTGGAACTTCTCGGCAGAAAAGGTAAAATTGCTTTGGACGGATTTATGTTATCATGAAACTTAAAGATTTTAACAACCAAAGTATTGACATAATAGAATCGAACACATCAAGAAACAAATTAATAAATATATAGTACACGTATCCTAAAAATTCTATATTTTTAACATGAATGACCTAACATATAGTATATCCTATTAAAATTCAGCATGGTCGAAAATAACATAAAGAAAACATGAAAAATAATTTTCCTATCAAGCTCATGAACATGTTGTCAAAAACGGCGGAGTTACGAAGAACAATTGTTAACAAATATTTATCATGCTTGTAAAATTCTACAAAAATTATTAATTATACTAGATTGTATCCTAAAACATGTATAATACTACTATAATATCTATTTTATTCAAAAAAAATAATTTCAAAATATCTCCTAATATTTATATAATATAAATTATTATATTATTTTATTAATCCTAGTAGGTTCAGGAAATTCAAAATAAATTTACATAACAAAAATAATTTAATGAAAAATAACATAGATTTTTTTTAATTTTCTTTCTCATTTTTCTAAGGCGCGACTTACAGAACTAAACTCATGATATTATGCATGAAATGCAAATGCATTTTATTTTATTTATGTTGTAAATATATTTTATATATATACTTACCATATATTGTGATGACCATGTACACCCTAAAAGTCCATGAGCCCACCTTGTACTCTGTAAATAGAGGTCTCCACCCTCATAATAATACACATCTAATTTCTGCTCTCTCTATTTATTCTCTACATTCTCTCTAGTTTATAACACGTTATCAGCACGATTGTTCTCTTATTTAAAATATTTACTCCGTGCAAGTCGTCGACTAGTCAAGAGAAACATGTTTCTCCATTACCGCCGCCAATCGTCAAGAACTACCGCCGCCCATTATCAAGGAGGTATATATATATCTATATATATATATATATATATATATATATATATATATATATGAGTTTCTTAACTTATTCATGATAATGAAAACATGAATTCCCTATGAAAGAACAACTTATATCTTCGTTATTGCCCATACTTGTTAATCATTATTTTAATATTGTTCGAAAGTTCTAGGGGCTTATTTAATGTTTTCAATAAGGTTGTATCTGTCGCCGATTTAATTCTTGGAATTTATTTATATATTATTTAATTGTTGCTCCTGAAGTAGCACAGTTAAAAGAATTTTTTTTTGATCATTTATAATTTTATAATTGTTGCCCTAGAAGTGGCACAATATAATCATATTCCCGAAGAATATTACATGCTCTTGAAGAGCATTTATTTTACATACACTTTTATTTATTTATGTTGAATCTAGATTGTTGCTCCTGAAGTAGCACAATCCACTGAAGAATATCATAAGCTCTTAAAGAGCAATTGAATTTATTTACTGAAATGATTTAATTGTTGCTCCAGAAGTAGCACAACTTAATATTCCTCAAGAATATTATAGACTCTTAAATAGTTATTAATATTATCTATGTATTTACTATATACCTCATTTTTTTTTCTTCTGCATACTGTATAATATTTATATTTATATCTATAAATGTAAACTTAATTTGTTGCTCCTGATGTAACACACAACTAATATTCCTGAAAAATATTACGTACTGAGCAATTCATACAATATATCTTATTGATAGACGAATCTTGATTCTTGAATTTTTATTATTGTTGCTCCCGAAGTAACACAATTGATATTCCCAACGAACACAATATGTTCCTGAAGAGCAATTGGGTTTCTCGAAAATATTAGTCTTTCGTCTAAAGCAGTTAAATATAGACTAAAATTGTTGCTCCTGAAGTAGCACAATTCGTATTCCTAAAGAATAATACATGTTCTTGAAGAACGATTCAAGTTCTTTATTTTGGCCGATATTGTATGTTCATAACTCTAATTGTTGCTATTGAAGTAGCACAATTAACTCTACATGTTCTTGGAACAACTAAAAGTTGTTATTTTGAAATCATATATCACATCAATCTTAGTTTAATTGTTGCTCCCGAGTAGCACAATTAATATTCTTGATGAATATTGCATTCACTAAATAGTGATATATATAAAGATCCCTGAAGGATTTAACTTGCTCAAAGCATGTAAGTCAAAAAGATGTTTTCAATTAGACTGTAAAAGTCATTGTAAGGGCTGAAATAGTACAGCCGTATATGATATAATAAGAAGGACGAGTATTCCTTAACAGAAGGGTACATAAATGATGACTTGAGTTTGATTAAAACTCCTGAAGAGCATAATACTTATATGTATACTTCGTCCTAATGACTTACATAGAGCAAATCGTTATGGATTATTTTATTCATTGATATATTGATTTTAATAACCAACTCACATCCTTGTCGGCATTAGGGGGAGATATGAAATATAAAGATTGAATGCCGCAAATATCTCGTTGGATTAATCATTTAGATTCACGCACTATGAACCGAAAGTTCATCAAATTATTTAGTGCAAAAGGAGTGATTAAAATCTCATATACTTGTTGTATATGCACCATGAACGAACTGAAGTTCCTCATAGAAAATATAAATCAATTGATTCTCATCAGCGCCAGAAGCGTGAGAGATTTATTGGTGCTAAGAGATAAGAAGTCCGCGGAATACAAAATTAGAACATTTCACTCCAAATTTCTCCCGAAGAGGATATGTGAATTATTATGTACAAAAGTACTTGATGAAATCAACTCATGCCTAAAGACGGAGTTCGAATCTAAATACTTGGGTTGAACTAATAATTGTTTCGACCTGCAGATCGAGCATCTCCCTAATGGAGTTATGCTAGTCAACCTACCTGAAGATCTTTAAAGAGATTTTATTTTATTGCATCCACATAGCTACCTAATGGTTGCTTCAATCACTTGAAGTGGATGGAGACTCATTTAGACCTATAGAAGATAACAAAAATGAGGACCGGAAGTTCCTTATGTGCAATTGGAAAATTTAAAATGGTATTGACCATCATTTGTTATCTTCGAGACAAACATGCTATTATCTTTGATGATAATTAAATTTGTGTTGCACATATTAGTGTAGACCTTAAAGATAACCTTGAAGATTGTTATCTTGAGGGAGAGTAACAAATTGTAAATAATCCCGAAAATTAGGCCGACTCTTAAAGGTCAAATGACCTCAAAGGTCAAATGGTTGTACTCTTTTTTTCCTTTTTAAGTTTTTCCCAAAGGGTTTTCTTAGTTAAGATTTTTAACGAGGCATCCAATGCAACACATGAGAAAATGAGTCATTGAGATTGATTCATAAAAGAGCCAATGCAACACATGATCTCCAAAAGAGTGGCGGCATTAACATCCAGCAAATTCGCTCAAGTGACAACCTAGCAGATTCTTTTACAAAGGCATTACCAACATTCAAGAAGTTGTTATACAAGATTGATTTGCGCCGACTCAAGGATCAAGAATGACTATATTGAGGTGGAGCAGATTGTACTCTTTTTCCTTCGTCCGGTTTTTTATCCTAATGGGTTTTTCTAGCAAGGTTTTAACGAGGTAGCAGTTTCTTTTAGGGATGGTCAATCAAGGGGGAGTGTTGTAAATATATTTTATATATATACTTACCATATATTGTGATGACCATGTAAACCCTAAAAGTCCATGAGCCCATCTTGTACTCTATAAATAGAGGTCTCCACCCTCATAATAATACACATCTAATTTCTGCTCTCTCTATTTATTCTCTACATTCTCTCTAGTTTATAACAATTTATTTATTTTTAGGTAAAATTTCGGGGTGTTACACAATCTATGTTTCTCAACAAGAAGAAATACATTTTTATCTTTACTTTAATAGTGAATTTGGACGGAATTACTTAACAGTGACTTGTCAAAGTTTGGGGGTGTGTTCCTTTAAGTTGATAAGTTGGGAGGCAAAGTGAACATTCTTCTGTAGACAGAAAACAAGAGTAAAGTGAGCTTTCTCCTTGACTTAATCTTGATCTCGTCCTTATAGTTGCTGATGGATCTCCAATGATAAGATCTGAAGAATGAGCATCGAGCCACGAACGCCTGAGTCGGGCTTCTTCTTCTGATACTACTTCTGCACAGTCAGTAGGTGTATTAGGCATTTCAGTAGTACTGTTCTGTGACTGTAGTAATTCAGTAAGAAGGTTAGGATCTACTGAGTTTCTAGGTTCAGGGGCATTTAGCTCAGGAACATTAATCGTTCCCACTGAGTTTATATTCTCAGTAGAGGTCTCAGTTACCACAGGGGCTTCCTCATCGACCGAAGTTACCTGTTGTTGATTCTGTTCGATAGAATCAACTAGGTTAGCTACATTGCTTGTTGGTCGAGTCCGAATTTCTTCATCTTCCGACTCATCATCCCAACAATCTTTGGATCTTTTCGGCTTTGTCATTTAGTTCGAGATCCCGTAGCTTCTTTGTTGACATCATCGGTGTTTGACTTTGTATCTTTCTCGTTCTCGGTAACAAATTCATCAAAAACAACATGAGGGCTTTCCTCCACGCAAAGAGTTCGATAGTTAAAAACTCGAAGGCTTTTCTTGACTCGGGAGTATCCTAAGAATACTCCTTGATCGGATTTGCTATCAAAGACCTTCAACTGATCTTTCCCATTGTTGTGAATAAAGCAAGGACAGTCAGAAAACATGAAAATGAGAAATAGAAGGAATTCTCCCTTTCTACGGTTCGTAAGGCGTCTTCATGTGTTCTTTGTGTCGGTAGTGAGCGATTCCGAGTGTAACGGGCGGTGTCGGTAGCATCAGCCCAAAACTTTGAGGGTAGTCCGAGAATCTGCGAGGAGCGATCTTGCTTGCTTCTTTGAGTGTTCTCGTTCTTACGTTCGGCAAGTACGTTCTGGCCGAGGGGTGCGCGCAGCGGTGATGTCTCGTGCTTTGAATTCCCTCTTTATCGCAAGTATGTCTTAACTACCGAGTTTAGAAACTCTGTTCCTACGTCCGAGCGTATCTTCTTAATCTTGATGTTCTTTTCCATATCTGAGTTTCTTCGGTAGATTAGGTAACTCGGTCCGAACATCGATTTGTTGGCGATGAAGATGACCCAAGTATATCTCGAGTAGTCGTCTATGACGACGAGGGCATACTTCTTGCCCCTTATAGTCACTTTGGAGAGACGGCCCGAATAAGTCCATGTGAAGCGGTGAAGGATTCCATCGGTGGAAGGTGACGGAATAGGTGGATTGCTACTCTTTGTTTGCTTTCCCTTCGGGCACGCTTCACAATTTGCGTCTTTGATAAACGATTCGTTGGGCGGTCCTCGACTTTAGAGTTCTTGACAAGCTTGTTCATGGTCTTGAAGTTCGGGGGGTTGAGTCTCTTGTGCCATAGCCCGGCTGACTTGTCACTCGATTTAGTCTCGTGCGAGCAAGCAAGCCTCGGGTTACTGCGGTATTCCAGGTTTGCAACATAGATGTTCTTCCTCCGCGAACACGATAACACTTTGTTTTCCCCTGTAGATTTGTCAACAATATCACGAAAACCGGCGTCAAAGATTACTACGTTAAGATTATCACGGAATTAAGCGGCGAAAGGAGATTATGTTGAAGTCCTTCAACATATGTTACTCTTAGGAACTGTGGCGAGTCCCAATGTTCGGCGTTCCGTATCCCCTTGTGTATCCTTTGGAGTTGTCACCGAATTCAGTTCAGGGACCATCTTCTTGTACGTAGTTGGTCGGCGAGCTCTTACGGTAAGTCATGTGTCTCGAGCGGCCACTGTCCACTATCAACGGGTCCTTATGCACCCGCAAAACGAGGCATTTTTAGGTACCCTTTGGTTCGATTGGGTCCTTACGGGTTAGTGGGTGATTTCGGAACCCGGATCTGTCTCGGGACCTTAGAAGTTCCGGACTTCTTCTTCCGAACCTTATCGGCTTTCTTCTCCACGGGACTTGGAGATGCTGACTTTCTGCGATAATTTTGGGTTCGGGCGCTTTCTTCTTCCGAGTCTTAGCGCTTCTCCCGACCACTTGGGCTCATAGTAGTACGAGCCGTCTTGAGCCGGGTGCTCATACGTGGCTCCTTGTATTTGTTACGCCCATCCGACCTTCTTGATTCCCCACTGAATTTGATCGCGGTGTCCCGGGGTTTGGAACCTTTGGTCATTGCTTGTTGCTACTCGGGCGAGGTGTAATCATTTTCTCTGTTTGTTTTTCGCTCGAGGTGTGGTGTCGGCGGCTTGCACCTTTCCTCCGACGAACCTATCGGCCCGGGGTTCCTTGAGCTTTTGGAGGTGGAAGCTTCGTGGGTATAGCCAAGGCCTTCTTTCACGAAGTTGACCGTTGTGCTCTAAGCATGCTTTCAAGCTTCTCCTTCGCTCCCGGTATTGTTCGGTCCATCAAACCTCTCCCGGACCTCGTCACTCCTTCCGAGTGAGTCATAGTCGTTCCGCACGTGCGTGAGCTTCGGTCCGAGCTTGGCTATTTCGGTCTCTTTCTCGAGAATTGTCCTTGGTCGGAGCGAGATCCGAGTCTCTTGAAGCCGAGACTTAGTCATAAGAGATTCAATCTCTTCCTTGAGTCTCGCAACTAGATCCACTGACTCAGGTAGGGACTCGACAATCGAGAGAAAGTCTCGATTCTCGGCCTTTACTGTTCAAGTTCTCGGATGGTTACTGCTTGAACTCTCTGCTCGGTCGAATCTGTTCCTCTAGCGGATCGTCGTAGGCTTGTACCACATCTAGAGGTTCATCTCGTGACCGAGCACGTGTCTTGTGTCTTTGTGTGAAGAAGAGGTAATAATGCGTTTAGAATTTACCTCGGCCTCTTCTCACGGCCATCGAGACGGTATTCGGTGACTTCATCGAGGAAGCTGTCTTTGCGACCTCAAGCTCGCGACGAACGCGGCCGTCTTGAGAAGAATACATGAATGTATCCTCCTCAATTAAGTTATCGGATATCTCTCCGGCTATATAGGCCTGCCGTCTCTCGGCGAATTTCTTTCTCTCGGCTTTGCCGTTCTGCTCTTTGAGCGGCTAAGAGTTCGGGACAATCGTGCTGATAGTGTCCCTCCTTCTTGCGGTTGTAGCGGGTAGATGTTCTGCTTTGCTCTTAACGGGTGAGTCTTTAGACGGACCGGCGGACTCCGATTTCCCGCATTCGGTAGAAGGATTAGATTCTTCTTTCTTATGATAGTCTTTCTTACGAGGAAGAATCTCGGTTGTATTTCCTCGGCTTTCGACTCTCTCCTTTTCCCTCGATATTTGAGAACCATCGGTGCTAGGCTGGTCGGGGCCCGAAGTCTCGGGAAGACTTTGCTGCGATGTGGCCACGGCTTTGCTCGAGGAAATAGGCTTGGCTCCGGTATTCTTGTTGTTGCCTTGAAGGCGTGGTCGAACCGTGTGTCATTTGGAGCGCTTAAGCACTTTTGGGGTAGGCTATGCTCGAATTCCTCCGATTTTAATTACGAAAATATAACATCGGGAGTTAGAGCATTTAGATCGGAAAACGACGTAAATAAGTAGCAAATGGAAGCCACTCACGTCGGGGCAACGCTCTCAAGATCTTGGTGTTCATCTCCTTGTTGGTGAACGACCTCCCCGAGCCCATTGATAACATTGACTTGATTGGTGAATCGACACTCGGCTCGTCAATGGTTTCGGTAGAGGCTCCATTGCAAAGGCGTCGAACTTCACGAAGCTCTAGCTCGAGCTTGTTTTCTTTGATCCGAGGGGTTCCATGGCTTAGTACGGCCAAGGCGTCCCATAGCTCTTTCGCCGTTTTGCAATCTTGTACCCTTCCGAGATGTGAGTCGGCCGAGCGTAGTCGGTATGGCATTACGTGCAACTCGGTCGAGGTTGTGCAACTTCTTTTCTTCGGGCGTGAAGGCAGATTTGTCTTTGGGAACCTTAGCACCGGTTTGTGCTCCCACGCCTCCTCCGGCCGAGCAAATACTACGGCGTCGATCATGGGAATGATCGGTCCCGACTCTAGGACATCGACATGCTTTGTCGTGGAGTGACGTTAGGTGTACCTCCATACGTACGCGCCCATACCGTGTAGTTCTCTATTGAGAACATCGGTACCATCCTAATACCGACATATCGGACATTGTAAGAGTAAGAGTATAAGGATGCTGAAAAGATGCTTATGCGGTGAAAACGGTTTTCGGGATCGGTTTGAGAGGACCGGATTTCGTAACCCGGCGATCGGTTGAACACCGTGTGCTCGATACCAATTGTTGGTCCGGAGACGAAAAGTCGGGTGTAGAGGGGGGGTGAATACACTCGAGCTATGTTTCTTTTTCTCGGTGAAGGTCATTGAAGGCGATGTTTTGCAGCGATGAACGGTGCCAAGTAAGCCTTCGATCACTGGGGTCAAAGTGAGTCGGCTTCGGGCTCTTCTACCGGCCGATGTTAGTATTACGAAACTCGATCGGAGGCGTAGTGCGGATAAGTGTTAGGCTCGGAGTCGTCTCTTTTGAAAACGCGTTTTTGCAAATTAAATCTTTTGGTGTGCACTTTATAAAATACGTTTTATGCAAGCTTATGATTTTCAAGTCGAGTTGAATGCTATGCGAATAAAACGGTAAATGAACACAAGCGATTTAACGTGGTTCGGATACGCAAGATCCTACGTCCACGGTCTGAACAAGGCAGGAGAACATGTTGATTATTCCGAGCAAGCCTCGAGCGGGGGGATACTTGTGCTTGGGACGGTTCCCTCTAAGTTATAGTCCTTAGCGACTTTACAATCCAAACCTAAGTTTAGAAGGGAGGGAATATTCTCCAAGCGAGAAGGAGTTCTTACAACAAGAACAATTCACTAAATGTGAACTCCTTCGGATCTAAGCTATGAATCTAGCAATGAGCTTAGTCTAGAGAAGAAAGGGATCAAAGTGCTCTGAGAGATGAACTACAAGAAGTGTTCTATGAAAACTAGTTCGTCTCCGGATAAGCTTGAAGGTTCTAGAGCGTTGTGAGCTTGAATGATTTCCCTTGATTTCGCGTATATTCCTCTTTTGAAATCTTCAAATCCTTCTCTATTTATAGTTGTGAGTTGTGGCATATGTCCGTTGGAGACGACGATGCCACGTGTCACAAGCGTCCAAAGAAAACGGCCACTATTCAACTTTGTTGCGAGCGGGCGATTAATGCGCTTGTTCATGAGAGCGGCTTTCTTGGGTAGAGTAGGTAAGCGTTGTCGGCTTCTCATTGGTCGAGGTTTGTAGTTGGTGAGTGTCGAGTTGACCGTTCAAACTACCTCGTATGTCTTCTGCCTGAACATTTGAAGGGACTTTAAGTCTTTGGGTCGCTTTACGTCGGATACGGTACTCGAAAGTCTGTCTTCTTCGGTGAGTCGTCGGCCGATAAAGTGAGCTTCGATAGTCGGTTGGTCGATTGCGAAGGTATACTGCTTGCCTTTGGTTCTTCTACCGATGACCATCGGCTTGTAGAGAATGCTTCTGCGAGGTCCGAGTAAGGCGATGCGGGATCTTTAACCGAGTTTGATATCAGCTGGCGACGAAGAATGCAAGCGATTACAGCGATGACGTGGGGTTACGAAAAGTATCTTCAGGAAGATCGGTTCAACAACTACCCCGTACAGGACTTAGACAAAATAATAAGCATTACATCAAGTCTAACCTATACATCGGCTAATCCTATCGACACGCTAATCTACCGATATCGGCTCGGTTTTGGGATCTTCAATTCCATAGTACTACTATGATTTCCCCCAATTTCTTTTAACCTACTAGAACAGTTGAGTATCAATCTATCGACTCATATCGAACATAAACCTATTCAAAATTGGGTTTAGGGTAGAGCAATTCGAACCGGTTGTCACTCTATATAACCTGATATGAACTAAACTACAGCCCTAGAGCAGAGCGGAGCGAGAGCGAGCACTTGTTTTTATGATGGAGAAAGTTCCGGTTATAATGGCCCGGCTTCCGACCACTTTGCAGCCATAACAGCAATCACCAGCACCGGCCATCTCAATTTCTCTAATACGAACACGCAAGGTACGATCCATGAGAGGATATTCGATCAATATGGATAGTATTAAGGTAGTACCTGGTACGGAGACATAAAGCCCGATTTGGTAATCAGTTTGCGTAGAAAGATAAGCAGCTTGCCCCATCTATGTCAGGACCAATGATGGATATACAATGGATGCGAATGCTACCAGCAATTGAATGACCAAGTAAATGTTAGACAAGCTATTATTTTCACTATTTCGTATGTTAAACTCGACCATTCTGACCATTTGAGAACTTTATAGAAACCCAAATCCCAGAAAACAGCTTAAAGTAAGATGTTAAGTAAACTATTAGAATGTATCTTTCTTCTAATCTATCATGTCTGACCGTGTCACATATAGCATTCATAGTTTTGATAAATAAAAGAAAGTTGTCACGTGCCTTTATGGAGATCTGGGAGAAGTGCCCAAGATCGGCAAACATTGCTACGGAACCTGGAAGTTTTTTTAACAACGTGTTCAAGAAAATCATTCCTACCTTCAGAGCAGGTGCTATAGCACCTCCAGAATTACACTAAATGAAGTTAGTTCAGTGGATAGGTATCCTTTCCAAAATGTAGTTGGTGTGAGTTCAAATCCTTGCACTAATAATTTAATTGTTTTACTTCTTTCAACACAAAGTTAAGAGATTTTAGTACCATTTTCTTTAATTACATAAGAAGTAAAACTTCTTTTATCTAAAAAAAAAACCCTTTCTTTTAAAATAATCACTTAAACTCCAATAATCTTTTTTTTAAGAAATTTTAAGACTAGAATTTGCTACAACCCAATAATATTTCTACCCTTTCTTATTTTTTTATTTTAAATTGAAGATTAGAATTTGCTACTATCAAACAATATCTCTAATTTTTTTTTTTTTTTTTTATTCTAGTGAATATCGAAACCCTTTTCCAATCAAGAAATTGCTAGGTTAGTTTCTATTTGAAAGAAATATGATATGCATTTTTGGTTCTTAATTAGAGCTACCTGTTATAATTGAATATTTATCGTGAATTCACAAAAAATACCATATAATATGCTTTTGGATCTTGATTAACGATTTAGTGCTCGTTACTTAGCACCCCCAAGATTAAAATCCTGGCTCCGCCACTGTCCACATCCCTCCCCAATTTAATCATTCATCCATCACATTCTCTCTCCGCCACGTCAGCTTTTTTTTAAACACTCAAATACATTTCCTCATCCATTCATATAAACAATTTTTACTTTATTGGGTCTCACTACTTTTATTTTTTCAAACATTATATTTTAATAACAACAACAAATATATAATAATAGTTTTATTACTCTTCGAATAAATAAATAATTATAAATTAAAAAATTACTAATTAATTTAGATAAATTCACTAAACAATAAATACTAAGAAAGTGAAAAAAAACAATTTAAAAACTTGCAATAACATGGAAAATTAAACAATACAACACTTAAAATAAAAATTACGAACTAGTACATCAAAATATAATCAATCAATTGTTGTTGGAGCGAGTCCATATATGTTCAACCAAGTCGTGTCGAAGTTGGTGATGCACATATTTGTTACGTAACTCGAAGTTGGTTCGAATCACATTTTGAAATTCTGGATTTGGACCTTGAACGATTTGTGGGGGTTCATCATCTTCATCATTGGGAAACGATGCAACCATATCACCCTCATCCTCAACAATCATGTTGTGCAAAATTACACAAGTTAACATGATGAATTTTATTATTTTCCTATACCAAGATCGAAGCGGCCCTCTAACGATTGTCCATCGAGCTTGGAGCACCCCGAACGCTCGTTCAACATCTTTCCTCGGCGACTATTGCCTTTCTTTAAAAAGGCTCCTCTTTGGATCGTTTGGGCAATGAAAAGACTTCACGAAAGTAGTCCATGTTGGATAAATTTCGGTGCGTCGGAGTAGTACCCCCGATTATAAAGTGTGTCATTCACAGTGAAATTAGTCTCGAGGCGCATTTCACGAGAGCACATGGTTGAATAACGGACATTCATTTAACACATTAATATCATTTCGTGAACCAGCTACACCAAAAAAGGCATGTCATATCCATAGATCTTGGGAAGCGACAACTTCTAGCACGATCGTAGGAGAACCATGTCCCCTCGTAAATTGACATTTCCACGCGACTGGACAATTCTTCCATTCCCAATGCATACAATCAAGACTTCCCAGCATTCCCGGGAATCCATGTCTATCATTGTGCATCTGAGTAAGACGTTGAACGTCAGCTGCATTTGGCCTTCTCAAGTATTGACTGCCCCAGATCTCTACCACATTCTTACAGAATGTAGAAAGACATTTGATTGCAGTTGATTCCCCCATTCGGAGATACTCGTCAAGATGATCGGCTGGTACTCCGTAGGCCAATTGACGAATTGCCGCAGTGCATTTTTGTAGAGGAGACAAGCCTCTTAGATATATTGTATCGTTCCTCTGTTGGAAATATGATGAGTGATTCTCAAGTGCACTCACTATTCGGAGGAATAAGTCTCTCCGCATTTGGAATCGTCGTCGAAATATGTAATCGGGATACACGGGTACCTCAGCGAAGTAATCATTGAAAATTCTTTCGTGTCTGTCTTCACGATTCCTTTGGATGTACCTTCTCGGAGACGCCTAGCTTGGAGACACCTTCTTTCATATTCGCCATTCTTGCTGACTATGTTGAAGGATCGCTTCATACAAATCGGGACTACGGATCATTGATTTGCTCTTCGTTGTTCTTTGGATGAACTAGAACCGCTTAAGGAATATTGAGCCATTTTTTGATTTGCGACATTAGTAAGAAAATGAAATGCAACTACATACTTGAAGATCAATTACGACATAAGAAAAAAATTAACTAGACTTAAGGTCATGATTGCAACTCTGCCATAGCTTCTTTGCATTCTATGTCATGGAAATAATGTTGCTCGGGTGCCATGTTGCTTGTATCACGTTGGATGATTTCAAATAGCTTGGGCCGTCTCTCTCTCTTCTTCTCTCTCTTCTCCTCTTTAATTTGCTCTCTTTGCATCTCAATCTCGGCTTTGACGCAATTGAATCTCATTTTTTTTACGCACTTCAACTCGAGAGAGACTCTTGAGAATGCCATCAAAGTTTTTGCTTTAGATCATTGTTGCCATAGTCATGACTATGGCTTGCATATTCTTTTTTTCTTCGCCTTTCTCTTTGTAGCCTTTTGTCCGATTGGACGTGTTTCTTCATTTAAATCAAAATCAACACTTACGTTTTGCGTGGAAGATGTGTTGCTCGCCCCCGATTCGGAGGTCCTTGACTTCTTCGTTGCAATATCGGCATAATCGGGATCGGGATCGAAAGGTTTGGATGATCTTTGATGATTTCCCACACGTGATCGAGTGCAAATTGGGATCCTTTTTCTTCGCGGTACTTTTTTAGTGCCATTTTGTAGACGTCTTCGCTCTTTGGACCCGCTTATATATATACTTGATATGAGATTGTAGCACTCGTTGAATTTTTATTGCAAGCGGCCTAATGTAATGCCAATGATATTTCAAGACCGGCGCCGGACGAGTAGGAAGGCTATCGGGTTTATTTTCATTGTAGTAGCAAGCAACACGATTCCAAAAAGCCGCTTCCTATTGGCAATTACCACTGATTGGATCTTGGATACCGTGTACCAAGCGTTTGTTAGACGCACATCCTCTTCTTTTTTTCCAAACCGGTCGCTTGTTCTTACCGGTCGTACCGTGTAGTTGCTTGCTCCATAGAGCCAAGCGAAGCGGGTGACTCTTCCTCTTCGAATTGAGTTTACGGAACCGAAGATGGAGAGCCTATTTCAACTCGTCGAGAAGATCGGGACTATTTATTTATTGATGGTGGAGTAGAAAATCCAAACATGTGTGACGGATTGTGAGTGAAATTTAACATATTAAGCGGGTTGGATGGAAAATTCGGAATATTTGTTGGATTGGGAGTGAAATGTGGATAATTAGTCGGCATCCCATAACTCCCAAAATTTTGGGTATATGGATAATTGGGTGGAAAAAATTGTGGTGGATGGTTGAATTGAGGGTACGAGAAACTTGGAGGAACTTGAGAATTTGGATGAATTTGAGAATTAGGAGTAGATTCATCTTCGTCCAAATTATAATAATTCGGCCAATTGAAATTGCTATTTTTATCCATTTCGGATAAAAATTTATCAAAAGGAGGATTGAAAAATGAAGTGAAATTGAAATAATATAGAGAGAGAATAAAATTTTAGTAGAGATATGAGAATGTAAGATTGTTTGATTTTTTGTTTTCAATACTTACACTATATATAGAAAATTTCTTGCAACGTTCAAATTTTATTTCGGCATTCATTTTGTAATTAACGGTTATATTTACTGTATATATACTGTACTGCAACGGATAAAAATTGAGAAGATCAAGAATTGTTTAGTAATTAACGGTTATATTTTACATATCTATCAATCTCATGTGGGCCAACCTCCCCAGCGTTTTCTCTCTATTCAAGAAAAAGTTGTCCCACTTCGACACTCTCTCTCCATTTAATATGTTGAATGCACTATACTCTCTCCATCCATATTTCTCTCACATTGCAACATCATCATCCATCCATATTGATGGATGACCAAAATGTATGCGATACGAGATGCTCTCGATGAGTGTGCTTCTCCCGCATCAACCAATTTTGCTACTTATTAATCCGTAGGCATAGAGTTGGGGAACACAGAGCAACTTAAGATAGATAACTCACAAGTTAAGTGGCAAAAAAAGTATAGATGAAAGGATTAGTTGTAAAAAAGAACAAAAACAATCACAAGTTTTGTACCATGAAAAAAGAAAAGAAAAGACCAAGTTAAGCTCAAAATAAGCAAGAACACAAAGTTGATAAACTTCACATTTACTATCACAAGCTTTAAGCATGGATTAAGCGAAAAATATGCGTGAGAAATCGAACATATTTGGATCTCAATATTTCAATGCCGAATATGAAGAGCGAGGATCGTGGAAACAAAGAAATAGTTCCGGATTCCCCAAAACACAACACAAAATCCCGTAGAATTCCAACAAATTTGTGTATAAATATTGCATCAATTTCACATTCCAAGTACGTAATATATCGGAAGGCGGAAAAGGAACATAATATAGCTAGGGTTTGTTAGTGAAACAAGACCCACAACCGCTTCTTCTATCAAAATCGGCTTCCCTCCGATCACTCATCTCTCCAATTCAAAATTGCAATTTGAGAATCTCATCTTTTGTCTCGCTTTTCTACCAACCGACATCTACCCAACCCGCCCCCTCCAATATTCTCAAATTCTAATTGAAGCGAATTGCCACTTCGTTCCTTGCCCGATTGAATTCCATTTGTCCTGAAGAAGAATCAAGTATAGTAGGTTAATAAATATAAACAGGAAAATAAGGAAGAGCAACCTCATGCAAATTACGGTAACGAGAACGCATGTGGGAGACGGCTAAAGTAGGAGGGGTAGGGTTTTTTCAAAATTACGACACTTGTCATCGTAATTGAGTTGTTAATATGCGGGAAAGTAGGGGCATTTTTGGAATTTCACAAGCAAGGTAGTAGGAGTGTTCGGCTCTTTAATTATGCGGAGATAATATAATATACTCCCTCCGTCCCAATAAACATGCCTTGTTTGATTTGAGCACGATTATTAAGAAAGTGGATAGAAAGTGTTTTATTGTGTGGTCCACCTTTTTTAATCATTTACTAATATTTTTCTTTCCTACTTAACTAATTCATTTCCTTATTTTGACTTGTCCATTTTTTACTTATTTTTTCACAAATGTTCGATTTTTAAGAATACGACCTCGTGCTTTATTTTCAATTTTTCCTTCTATATTTTTTAGAACTAGTAATGCAATTTACAAATTGAATTGAATGAAAAATGATAATCAACAATAAGATAAACAACAATAATTCCATTAAATTAAAATAAGGGTTTGAATACATATTCTCCTATCCCAAACTAGAATCATCATTTAGAAACATGCTTAGAAGTCACCGGATCGGTGCAAGTAAAGTGAACATCATTTCCACCAAGAGGTTGTCACATCAAATCTCCCAATCACAATTTCACCAAAAATGGTGGGAATGTTTGGAGTCAAAACACAAATTAACTTAATTACATCAAGATTATCTATAAAACCAACGGTATCGGTTGATTTGAATAACATCATTTCCACCACATCCGCTCCACTTCTCTTCATCCTTCGCCACCATGACCAAAAAACACCTCTCCACGAAGGATATGAATGCAATAGTACAGTTCCTATTGCAAAACTTGACGATAAAAGGGCGGTGAAGAAGGTAAAAATGAAAGAAATGGCCATTCAATACAACACGAGTCCACGTACAATTGGGCCGACTTTAGGCGCGTGCAAGAAATGTGGCAAGAGGAGCAACAAGTTATTCATTTAACATTAGTCAAGCCAAATGCAGCAAGAGGTAAAAGAGTCTTTCCTAGACCTCCAACAATGCGAGTCTAGAGGCTAAATAAGCGAGCCACCATACGGAAGCTAGCGGATGGAATCACATGCAGTTAGGTGGACTGTCGGAGATGGGTGAAAGGGAGACATATCGGGGCTCACACAAATGCGATCAAACCGGATCACAACACCTAACAAGCTTCTAAGGCTAAGGTTTTCTATAAAACAACTTGAGTTTGATTATATTCTAAACATAATGAAGTTTAAGGGGATGCATAACACCATCCCTATTGATGAAGAATAGTTCTACATCACAAGGACTTCACACGATTCTACTTAACCCCCGGGAGGCGGATCCGCCTGAGAACATGCGAGAATAAGGGTTTTAATACGAAGTGTGTTTGGTTGGGATGGAGAATTACTATTTGATGGCAAAATTGGGATATTTCCATTCACTTGAAGGGTTGCGGACATTAAGAACAAGCAAGAATAAGGCTAAAGGTACTTTGAAGACAAAAGCAATTCAAAGTATAGCAGGACTTGTAATTAAAGACTTGCCTAATAAATAAGGTAACAAGTTCCAAAACAAGTATTTCCTACTTCGCATTTTTTATTGCAGTTCATAAATAAGTGTTGCATGAATGAATAGTTCGGCATGTTTTATAGTTCATAAAACATGCAAAGATGAACTAAAGAGTTCAACATGTATTTACAATTCATAAATAAGTGTAGCAATTTAATGAACAATGTAAATATTGCAAGACAATTTATTAGCCTTCCGATGTTATGTAAATAGAAGATCTCATGTCTAGTTTAAATCTATTATTACGCATTCTACTGTACCGTGAGGGCCAAATGGCTCCTTGCAAAAGGCCATTCAACAAGATAATGCTGCCTCATATCAAAGACTCGACCCACATTTCGCATAAGTTGTAGGTATTTGATGGTTTTGATATTGAAGGTCACTCAACCCCTTAACTCAACCGACACCAATGTTAATGATTTAGGTGGTTTAGAGCAATTCAAAGTATTCATATGAGAGTGCATGATATAATGCTGATGAACTAGTTGAAGGCGTTGATATGTTCTTTGGGACCTCACCCCGCATCTTGAACAAAGCTTTATAAGTCTACAAGAGTGGATGATGGAAATCATTATGAGAGTTAAAGGGCAAAGTTTCTATAAAAATAACGCACATGGAAAAAGATTAACTTGTTAGACAAAAGGTATCATTCCAATAGTTTGCAAGTCCCACAAAATCTCGGTTGAAGAATACATTACTTATATCATTGATAATGGAGTTCTAAAAGACATCGAATTGAAGAATGTGCTGGAAATCTAGTGCTCTATGCAACAAGTAGATAGGTTGTAGACTGCTATCTTTTTTGGCAAGAAAGTAATGCCTGTAGAATAGATCGGGAATGTAGGGTAGTTTATGCAAAGAAGTAGATAAAAGCTTTTGTAAATGGTTTATGTAGTAGCAAGTGGTAGCAAACTTTGTAAATGGTTTATGCAACCTAGAGAAAACTTACTAGTATTGTTCAAGAGATACCGAGTTTCCTGCTTCGAGCATAAATTTGCGTCTGTGTGTATTGCCCCACACACACACAAATCTACAACCACACCTCAAGGCCTGCCTCTAGACCAACATCTCCCGACCTTAGGCTCATAGTAGTATGATACATACTGTACTAAATGAGTCCAATGTGGTTAACCACACTATTCGCCCATTTAACCTCTCTCAGTTCCCAATTGGATCTCTGCTCTACCGGTTGAACCCTGCTCTAATTGTGGATCATGGTCCTCGTAATTTAAAAACCAGCAGGATGCTTGCTGTTATTCCACAAGAACTACAAAATAGAATGGAGCATAGAATGCATACCTGCATGCCGCAAACAACTATATGATCTCCTTCATGAAGCACACCATTTACTAATACCACATCAATTGTGGTACCATGTCCTTCAACCACTTTAACCTCCAAAACAGTACACCGTGGCAAAGTTGAGGGTGTAAATGACTCAGAAGATTTTTCAGAAAAATATGTTCACTCATCACCAAGCAGCAATAGGTCAAGGAACAAACCTGCACATTCTCGCTATATGTGTAAGCCTTTTAACCATTGTCTTCTGAGCCCATTGGACCAGCAGTAATAGTAAATCTGGGACGCCCTCACCGCTGTTT
>JAPVEC010000174.1:0-25000 GCA_028984105.1 Lavandula angustifolia | reverse complement strand
GGTTCGAATCCACGCGCGCACGCTGCAGCTTGCAGGTGTGTGAGAGGGGGGGGAGGGGTTGAGCGATGCCCAATATCCTCTAGTTGTATGGTGTTAGGATAATGGGCGTTGTCTGACACCCCGTCACTGCGTGGCAGAGCAGTATTCGATCCGTAGCGCTGATTGCTAAGCAATGAGGAATAAAAGTTGCACCCTCACCACTAACAATTGCTTTTGGCATAGTAGTAAGCACTTGAGATCCAACAGAATATGATCAATCGATCAGTTCATCCCGGAGAAGTCAGCTTGTCAAAGTTGGACTTAGCAAATTCTATTTTGCCGAACAAACAAAACCCGAACTAATAACCTAGTCTGAAAAACTATCAGCCTGACTATACAAACACAGGCTGAACAACACCTATGGCTCATCTATTAATAGGGGTGTGGGATCAATCGAAACTTATATTATTTCCCAACAATTTCCCCATTTTTGATGATGCTAAAACCTTATTATGACTTGTAAACAGACTCAGATAAAGCTCACCCGAAACAAGTCGTGATAAGAAATGTAAGGGAAATAAAATTTAGTAAATGTAAATAAAGCGAGCCCGGACAAAAGAGTTATGGTCATTAGGTCAAAACAATAGCAAAGAATTTCATTAATCACCAGTTTGGTTACAAGTTATGCTATAACAAGATAATTTGATAAACTACGCAGGCTCAATGTTGATACATAATTTTCTCTCAAATTCTTCATGCGTCAGGTGCGTTTTCTATGTTTTCAGCTCAGCTTCAAACCTCTCCTCAGAAATATCTTCATGCTTGAGTTCATATGATGACTAATACACTAGTTTTCGGAGCTTCTCCATCTGATCATGATGCTTGCTAACATCTGTATACCTCTTCTTAATGCAAGCTTTTCTGAATTCTTCTTCAATCTTCGAAAGGTCAATACTGAACTCTATGTTTTGTCAGGTCACAAGGCATTTAAAGAATCTTGGTTCAGGGTATTTAATCAGCTCACTAACCAAGATGTAAAGCTTGAAGGATCGGCGCCTGACCAACTCTAAAAATAGCTCATCTAGGTTTTTGATAATCTTGGTACTACCCCAGAGTTGCCAATAGTAGAACCTTTTGATGAAGTCTACCCTGACTTGCTCCCAGACATCAGATAGATCAAGAGGAACCCATATGTCACACCATGAATAGAGTAGATATTTTTTGAGTCGATCTTGGGTTTCCTCTCAGCTGCGATAGCTTTCAGTACATTAGATCTCCCCTTCTTCTTATCATATATATTTCTTGTCCTAGGCATCTTCTCAGCCGTTCTGAGGTGCCTCTCATCATCTTCTTTTAGCCTGATGGCAGTCCTCTTCAGGCTTTCTCTTAGCTCATATTCACGCATTTTCAACTTATCGTCTATAACCTGCTAACCAGGATGCTCAATATATTCCATGATTCTCCATAAATGTTCAATCTTAGCATTCTCCTATTCAGGTGTCAGTCTGGTGAATCTGAGCCTCTTCCTTTTCTCTTCTTCTGCCTCATCAAGTTATTTTTGGAGGAGAATAGCCTTTAGATTGTCTTCCTCAATATGCTTCTGTCTTGCTTCTTGAGATTTCTTCTATGTAAGTTCTTCTTGTTTCTGAAAATTGAATCTTCTTTGTAAGCTCTTATTATTTCTGAAGTCTTTGAGCTTCAACTCTGCTGAGATCTTCATTTATCAAATTATCCATGTCACCAAATATTTTTTCCATGAAGGTTTCAGTCTGAATCTGAGAAAGAGTTATTTCTTCTTCTATCTGCTTACCTTCTTCGGCTTTGTGACGAGCCTCTTCTTCAGCCTTCCTCATCTGATCAACCACTTCATGGGTTTAAGTTTCAATTCCCTACAGGTTGAGGCTATCATATTTCTCTTTCTCAGCCTGATGTTCCCATCAAGTTGTACTTCTATATGAATATCATTTCCAGAGGGCAAATCCTGAGGTTGTTTTTCGGGTCCATATGCACCAACCTCTTCCCCTTTTTTGGCAAAATCAAAAAAATTGGAAGGGGCAGAAGTCGGGTAGAGAGTTCCTTGAACATCTCTTGATGTGATGAGATTAAGTCGTTTTGTGTAGCAATCTGACGCTGATGTTCAGGAATCTGGGCCTGCTAAACCTGAAGCATGTTCTCCATATTAGATTTGACAAAAGACATGGCAGTAGAGATCACAACTTCGGCAGATTGCTGAGTCAGATTTAGTAGCCCAGTTCCTTTTGTGACCAAGGAGTGATATTTCTCCATCTGAGCCTGAAGGCGTTTACGGGTAGCCTTGTTAGAAATTCACACGACAACTTTTAGGAATTGATTTACTACGGAGGTTAGCTTAGTGAAATTATGGTCGGTGACTATAGTAGTTTCTTTGAGCACATTAGTCATGTTAGTAAGACCATCAAAATAATGTCCTAGTCCAACATTCTATTGCCCCAGATTTACATTCATGTTCGAGATATGCTTGTGGAGCTGAATGACTTCCAGTCTCTTTACCCGTTTGTACGTTGAGTAAACCTAATGTAGGGTAAGAGCCGGTATCAAAGAGGTAGCAGTAGGAGCAGAGGGAGCAGACTCCTTATCAACATTATACAGCTGTTGAATATCATCATTGGCAGAGTTGTCGGATCAGATTTATTTTGAGCCTCTATAATAACAAAAGTATTTGCAGTTTGCCTGGATATCAGGTGTCGAATGGAAATCTTGAAGTGTTCTTCATTTCTGAGATCATCGGGGTTGTTGAATAGTAGAAGGGATTGAAGAAGTCACTCTTCCTTAATGAAGCTTAGTTGTATAGGCTTTGAAAATAGCTAGTTATTCGTATGTCCAGAGCCATCGTAAATTAATCATCATCTGAGCTCGGGTTGCGATGTCAAGTACATCCTCGTGTTCAGGGAGTTCTAGGATGAGATCCAGAACTTTGTCAAAGACTAACGATTGAACCTTCGTCCGTAGAGAGACTGTCTCTTGAGAGAGAATGTCTCTTGCTCGTTATCAGAGGGCACATCCTCAGCATTGGATGACTCCTCGAGCATTTGATCCACAGGCATGAGAGACGTTTGGTGGAAGAGGTCAGAACAAAAAGAGAGAGAGGATGGATGCTCTACTGACATCAATGGAGATGTTTCCACCATATCAAGTTCTAGTCCATCATCAAAATGATCATCTTCGGTGGTAGTCAGTTGAAGCTCTTCAATGATTGGTCACTTGCCAGCGGCCTTCTCAAAAATATGCTCAAAAGAGCTAGGAATATCCACGACTACAATATCAGCTTCTTGAGGAGGAGAAGTTGATTCTGGTAGTTGTTCTTCGTCCTGTGGTTGAGTCGAAGACTCAAGAATAGTTGAGGAAGAAGGAATGAGTCCCTCGGGCTAAAGGAACTCAGAGGTGACAATAAGGTAGTTCGCGTTATAGTTGTCCATCTCTGTAGACTCAGGTTCAAACTGATGAGTTCATCCTTCTCTCTGTTCAGTTGCCTCCTTAGTTGGAAGGACAACTGGTTCCTTAGCAGATGGTTCAGGAATCTCATCCTGCTTCTCAAGCGCACTAGAGGGAGTCGTCTCTTCATCGAATGGGGCATTGAAGTCTAGAGTGCGTACTACAAACGCAAGAGGCGAAGGATGAGAGAGATCAATTGTCCTTGGTTTCTTAATGAGCTGAGTTGTGGGGTCCTCTTCTTCTGTGGAACCCTCAACAAGGCGAATCATTGGTTCGTTCTCTTGCTTGGATTGAGCCCTTGTTCGTTTCTTTTCCTGACTGGCCTTTTTAGGTTGTTTCCTCTTCTCAGCGACATTATGTACTTTGGGCTGAGTTTCTTTCTTAGATTTCACAACCTTTGGAGCTAGGGCCTCAGGTTGCTTTAGTGCGCCTAATTTCCCACTGATGGCTTGTATAATTTTATTTCCATTTGTGAAGTTTGTCATTTTAGACTGATCATATGGCGTAGCTGTGCGCCACTGAATCCCAGTAAATTCCATAGATTCAGCTACTCTTATCAGCAGATACAAGGTCTTGGTAGCCCATTTAAAAGTGTTGTGATGGGTAAGCGAGCTAGTAGACACCTTAGGATATGCAGTCTCTACCGTTCGACAACCAGAAGCAACATGTTGTGATTACATCAGTAAATGAGTTGCCCAACCCACCTTAACCCTATCATCAATAGCCATCATCATCCTGAGACTGGCCTTGGAGAGTTGATCGTGCGAGCCAGCCTTGCTCAATACTATGCGTCATAATGTACAGTAGAGCCCTATACCGAGCTTTAAGTGAGTTCTTCTTGACTTGAGTTTTGAACTAGGCTTTACCGTCCCCTGTAAACTGTTGTAGGTAGGCATCTTCATGAGAAGCATTATATTTGTACGGAAGTACGCTTTCATTCGGAAGCCTAAAAAATTTATGAACGGCTTCATGTACATCAAACTCTATAACCTTTCCTTTAGGGTGCTGGCCACACTTAATATTAAACTTAAAAAGTGTGACTTCTTTCTTGACCTTCAAATAAAGGTGAAAAGTCGATCACGTAACCAGGAATTAATATACCTGGTTCTGTAGAGATGAACCGCTTCATACCAGTCTTCCAAAGATCTTTGAACATCCGGTTCATGAAGTTTAGGACGCTAGTGTTGAAACAGAATGGTAGGTCATCGTCATGCTGGAGAGAAGCTCGGCTTCATTCTCCAGATAGAATACGGAAGGGTGGACGGTGACCTCTTTAAACTTAACTTTTGGTGGCATTGAAATTTGTAGAAACCTGAGTTAGTTTCGTACATATAGAACAATATGTAGTGCATGATATTAAATATACCTTAACTTTAATGCAGGGATGTAAATGGAGTGCGTTGGAAGATTTTGCAAGAGAAAAGTTTTAGAGAGAATATAGAGGAAAGAAAACTTTGCTTTTGCGAGAGAAAACTGTAACTGTCAAAATGGCAGAATAGATGTATTTGAATCGCCTGATTTCAGGTTGCAGGTTGATATTTAATTGCGAGAAATAAGATATGCGGTTGTGATTAAATGTTGTGAAGTAAGAAATGATGACAAAGTTGATTTATAAGACTTAATAGTTATATATGCGCATGTGAATTCAGGCAGAATGCTTGCCTTAAATAAAATTGAGAAGTAAATGAGATTCAATTAATACAAACTAGGTCTGATACGCAAATCTCTTAGTCAGATATAGTAACCGACTGATACCACATGTGACGTCAGGCTGAAATTTTTGCTTGGGCCTGACTTAAATTTGCCCTTGCTTATAGCTTAGAATTTTGTTCGCCTAGATCTAAGAGACCTAGTTTCAAGGAGAGTTGAAGGTCTCAAGTAGAAGTTTAGTGAAAATATCAGCTCGTTGATGTTCAGTCGTAATCTTTTCCAATTTGGTATCCCCTTTTCCAGCGTGATCTCTTATGAAATGATGTCGTATATCAACGTGCTTGCATCGTGTATGAAGTACTGGATTTTGAGTAATGGATATAACATTGGAGCTGTCACAGATAATAGGAACATCGATAGCAGTGACTTGATAATCACAAAGTTGTTGTTTCAACCATAAGATTTGTGCACAACAGCTTCCAGCAACCATATATTCAACTTTAGTTGTTGATGTTGCAACTGAGTTTTGCTTCCTTGAGAGCCAAGAGATCACCTTATTTCCCAGGAACTGACAAGTTCTTGATGTTGATTTCTGATCTATCTTTACATCATCAGAATATCCAGTTAGTTCTAGATTATCATCTGAGGGATACCAAAGTCCTAGACTGACAGTTCCTTTGATGTAACGAATAATCTTTTTGACTGCTTCCATGTGACTCAGTTTGGGGTTAGCCTGATAGCATGCACAGACGCCAACTGCAAACATAATGTCAGGTCTGCTAGCCCTGTGATAAAGAAGTGATCCGATAATTCCTCTATATTCAGTCTGATTAACTGGAGTTCCGTTAATATTAGGTTCCATCTTCCAATTTGTATTCATGGATATCCAAACACACTTGCTATTTCTCAGGCCGAACATGGCTTTAAAATCCCTTGCATATGTGGCCTGCTTTATAAATATTTCTTTGGCAATTGTTTAACATGAAGACAGAGAAAATAGTTCATTTCACCCGTCCTGTATATTTTGAACTGACTTGTCATTTTAGACTCGAATTCCATGCATAAGCTTTCGTTAGTAGATCCAAAGATAATATCATCAACGTAGATTTGAACAAGTAGAAGATTGTTATTTTTTATCAGTAGAAATAACATTCGGTCGATTGTTCTTTTTGAAATCCTTTTGTTGATAGAGAAATTGATAATGTATCATATCAAGCACGTGGTGTTTGTTTCAGTCCATAAATTGTATTCTTTAGTTGATAGACCTTATTTCCCTTCGTGAAGCCCGGGGGTTGATCGACGTAAACTTCTTCTTTGAGTTCACGATTCAAAAAAGCACATTTGACATTTATTTGATAAACTTTGAACCTTTGATAAGCTGCGAAGGCCAGAAATAATCTAACAGCTTCTGAACGAGCAACTGGTGTGAAGGTTTGATCATAATCGATTCCTCTAGATTGGCAATACCCTTTGGCTATCAGTCTGGCCTTATTTCTGGCAATGATGTTGTTCTCGTCTCTCTTGTTCTTGAGTACCCGTTAAGTTCCAATAACAACCTGATGAGTTGGTATGTCCACCAATTCCCATACTTTGTTGCGTTCAAATTAATTCAACTCCTCCTGCATAGCATTGACCTAATTTACATTATTTAGTTCTTCTTCAATTGTTTTTGGTTCTTCAATAGATAAATAACTTGATATCATTGCAATATCAATGTGATGTCGAGTTTTAAATCCAGTGGATGGATCTCCAATTATGTCTTCTTGATAATGGTTGTCGTTCCAGGTTTTATTCTTTCTCCTAACATGTTCATCATTAGTTGTATTAGTATCAGATTGGATATGAGGTTGAGATATGATAGAATTTATCAAATCTGAAGTAATTGAGTCAACATCGGGTTGTTGGTTTTAGGATTATTAGATGTTCGCGTGAATTTGTGACATCAGTTTCTGTCTCAGTTACCACTAGGGTTTCTTCATCAACTATTAGTACCTACATTGAGTCTGTTCAACAGATTCAATTTTCTCTTTTGGTCCACTTTGAGGTTCAGATTCGTTTGCCATTGATTTATCATCTTCGTCCTAAGTCAGGTTTGGAGGTATCGTCTTACTATCCTTATTGTTCATATTGAGGTCTTCCTTCTGATTGGTGGTTTCTACTAGGTATGGGATCATATCTTGTTTCATGTGCTCAATAACTCAATAACAAACTCATTAAAAACAACATGAGGTGTCTCTACAATACAAAGTGTCTGACAGTTAAAGACACGAAAGAATTTACTAACTAAGGAGTATCATAAAAAGACTCCAGAGTCATACTTGCTTTCAAAGGTTTTAAGTTGGTCTTTCCCATTGTTATGAATTAAACACTGACATCCAAAGATATGAAACTAAGAGATAGTAGGTTTTCTCCCTCTCCATAATTCATATGGTGAGCATTGTTGATGTCGAGTCAGAATGGATCTATTTTGAGTGTAGCATGTTGTTGAAGTTGCTTCAGCCCAGAATTTCTGAGGAACATTATATTCAGCCAGCATGGATCTGACGACTTCATTTAAGGTACGGTTCCTTCTTTCAGCAAGTCTATTCTGCTCAGGGGTTCTTGAAGCTGAGGTCTCATGTTTGATACCATGCTCCTTCAGATAATCACTGACATGTGAGTTGATGAATTCAGTTTCTCGATCAGATCAAATCTTTCGAATTTTGATGTCCTTTTTAGTACTCAGCTCAGTAAGCAGTTAAGGAAACTTCTTCTTGACATCTTTCTTCTTCCTTATAAATCTTTCTTCTTCCTTAGAAACATAACCCTAGCGTATCTTGAGTAGTCATCTACCACCACCATGGTATACTTGTTGCCTCCAAAGCTGATAGGTTTTACAGGTCCAAACAGATCTATATGTAGTAGCTCCAATACTCCACTTGTGGAGGGAACTTCTTTATCATTGTGAGTAGACCTAGTTTGTTTTCCTTTAAGGCAGGTTTCACATTCTTTTTTCTTTGTTGAAGACTTCATTAGGCAATACCTCTAACGATGGATTTTCTGGCTCGCTTGTTTAGTGCCTTGAAATTCAGGTAGTTCAGCCTTTTGTGCCAAAGCTAGCTTACATTCGAGCATATTCTTGAAATAAGGCATGTGTCAGATTGACAGCTTGACCAATTAGCTACATAAATATCTCATTTCCTTTAACCTTATAACACAACATTTCCAGTAGACTTGTCTAATACATTAGCATAACCAACATCAAATAACACTTGGTGATTATTATCACAAAATCGACTAACTGAAAGTAAATTATGAAAGTCCTTCAATATAAGAAACATTTGGAACTAAAACATTTCCAAAAGTCAGTGTACCGTAGCCTCTAGTTTGTCCAGAGGAGTTGTCTCTAAAAATTACTTGTGATCCCATCTTCTCTTCATAGTCAGTCATGATGTCCTTCATGTAGGTCATGTGCTTGGAACATCCACTATCCATGTACGAGGCAGTTCTCTTCATCACGTCGATTACTAGTTGTGTAAGCTTCTAAACCTACTAGTAAAACAAGTTAAGGTACCCTTTATGTTTTGTTTGGGTCCTAACATGTTAGTAGTTCTTCTTAATCCAAACTTGTCTGATGACCCTGATGGTCTCAGATGACCCAATCTTCTTGCCTTACCATTAGTGAAGGTCATCTTCTGACTTGGTTTGTTCTTGGGAACAGGTGTGAACTTGTTGGTTGGTTTCTGGAATTCTAGTGTTGACTTAGAAGTTGATGTCCTTAGAGCTGATGTCGTAGTGATAGTTATATGGGATTTGAATTCCAGACTGGATCTTTGGTTCAGTAGGACGTTTCTTCGGTGTGTGACTTGAGCTTCCCTTCTCATAAGAGTCAGATACTGATTCCTTTCCTTTGTCCTTATCACCCTTCTTTGGTGATAGCTCAGGTTCTTCAGTGGCTTTTGTGAATTTGACTTGTAGATTAGCCACTCGAGTGATCTTGGAACCATTTTGAGTTGTCATATACTTTTCCATCAGTCTGAACGTTGTATCCAATTCATTCTCTACTTTCATGATGTCTTTTATGTTGCAGCATCTGATCAAACAATTTTTGTGCAGCATCATACTTGTCTTTTGAAGGTTGAAGTACTTCAGGTTGAGATCTTTCAGTTTTAGTTCTTTGATTAGAACGGTTAGCTTCACTTCATGTTTGCCAAACTCAGATTTTTGTTCTTTCAGCTGATCTGTTAGTATCTTGATAAGCTGATCCGATAAGTCTGATCTCTCATACATCATCTTATTCTATTTGCTGAGAACGGTGAAGAGTCTCTCTAGACTCTTGTGGCTTTCAAATAATTCATCGTATGCAGCTTGGAGTTCGAAGTCTTTTGCTACAGAACTATAATCTTGTGTGTGCTATATAGAGAAATTAATAAAAGAGCAATTAGAACATAACTGGACTTCGTCGTTGGCCATCAGACAGATTTCAGGATGTGATGATGATTCCGAGTCAGGTTCAGTCTCATCATGCATGGCAAGGCAGCCTTCATCCGCATCAGATTCACTCAACACTTCTTCGCTCTCTTTTCTTCTTCAGACTCCCTGTTAAATGAGGATGAAAATGTTGTGCCATTTTCAGTAATGAACGCCTTTCCTTCCTTGAGGGACTTGTCTCTCTTGACTCTATGTTCAGCTCGTTCTCCTGTGTAGAGTTCTGGACAGTCATAGTGATAGTGTCCAGTTTTCTGGCAGTTGCAGCATGACTTATCTTCTTTCTTCTTGTACTCCTCCATATGCAAAGATGATCCTTCATGTTTCTTCTTTCTGACTTCACCTTTTCTTCTGTGGTCTTTGCCACTTCGAGACGACTTTGAGTGGTATTTTGATTTGTCATTCCTCACATTCTTGCATTCATCTCTTCTTCTTGAATTACCTGAAAGAAGAGCGAAAACGTTCAATAATTCTTCATGTGACCATTCCTCAGGATTGTCGCATTTTTCAAAATCGTCTTTGAGCTCTCTTTCTTCTTCTTAGAAATGTCAGGTCGCTCAATCTCGATCTCGGCTGCCTTCAGGTCGGAGAATAACAACTCAAATGATTGCATGTTGAACTCCTCAGATCATTGAATGGTTATGTGCTTCCATTCCTCCTTAGGTAGATGATGAATGATCTTTTCATTCAACTCCTTATTAGAGAAGGTCTTTTCATGAGCGTTGATCTCATTCATCAAGTTGGTGAACCTAATGTGCAGATCTAGAATCCGCTCTCCATCATGCAAAACAAAGTTATCAAGTTTACATATGGCAACTTTAAGTTTATTATCCTTAATTTTCTCATTTCCTTCGTTCAGTTTCTTGAGCGTGTCCCACATCTCCTTTGCAGTTTTGCATGTTTTGACTCTTCCAAGTTCACCATCACTTAAAGTCTGCAGGATTTGATTTCTGACAACTTTGTCTAAGTTATTAATCTTTCTTTCTTCATCTTTGAGTTGAACTTTCACCTTTAGAACCTCGTCACCAGTAACTGTGTGGATTGACCACCCTTGGAGTCAGACTGCAGAGTTCATATGCTTGGAACAATGATGACAATGGGATCATCAGTGATAACTTCCCACATGCAGTCGTGAGTGGAGGGCAAGTGGGACTCTATTCTCAGGCTCCAGATATCATATGTAGTAATAGAGAACATGGGCATTCCAGATTTTGCGAACTGTTCAGCCATAACAAGAGATAGTAAGAAGCTGATGTGTCGATTTTATACTACTCGAATTCACCCAGTTCTGACGCTCATCTTGTCCAAGTTGATGCTTGTTTGTGCCCAGAAATGCATATTTCTAGCATGTTAATGATCCGATGATATTGTGGCGGTTCGGATTTGAAAAGGAGTTATTTTGGCACGTTTTGGAGATAAAAAGGGGCGTAGATTGAGAAGGTAAGATTTGCTATAATTTTGAATCCTTGAATATATACTAGGGCTGAATTATATTTGGAGAAGGAGTCTTGAAGATCAAGATATACATAAGATATGCCCTAGATATTCTTTCCTTTGGAGGAGAAACTTCAAGATCAATATAAAGGGGTGGAGTCAAGACGCTAGAGAGGACGACCTTACAAAATTTTCTCATCCTTTTAGTTTCGTTCTCCACCACTTCCGATCTTAATCCTGTAGTTTAGGTTTTAGATTCAACATCAAGAACATCAAACACTTTATTTGCTTTCTTTAGTTTCATTTTTTAATTTCAGTTTCGACTTTAGTTTTCAACATTCGAAAAGGGTTCAGATTTTAGTTTCAGATTCCTAGTTTTAATTCGAGCTTTCGTTCAGTTCATGGTTTCGTTATTTTCTTCTTTAAGATTTTCGCACTTTAATTTACGTTGCATGCTTATTTACTTTCGCACTTTAATTTATGTTCTGATCGTGCTCGTTAAGTTCTGCTTGTCCAAGACAATCATGTGTAGCTAAATCTTTTTAGGGCTTCGGCGAGGGTGACTAGTATGAGATACAAACTTTGTGATATCTAATTGAACGTAGTAATTAAAGACTAGGGTTTCGAATTAATTCAGAGTAGAAAGATTTAATTGGATTAACTTAAACCTGATCAATTTAGGTCATGAAGATTAGTGTCAGATTGTTCAACAACTTAGGTGACGAAGCTATCATAACGGTAGTCGAATTAAGGAGGTTAATCATCTATGTCAGCTTGCCCAACAACGATAGAGATTAAAATCGGGTTCCTTCCTCGTAATGTTGTCTAAACATTAAATCTAGGTTTGTTCAACAAGCTAGGTGGAGGTTAGGTTAGGGAGTAGTGGAAATTTGTTCAACAAGTCATTACCAACTAAGTAAGTAGGAATTGGGGTATGTATGTGTCCAACACTGTATCCTATAACTGGTTGATCTTAGGAATTAATTAAATCTTGCATTAATGATCGAAGTAGTTGTCCCATACGAGTTACCTAAAATCGAATCCGCCTTACTATACTTGTTTTTTCTCAGTTTACTTTTCTGTTATTTACTTTTCTTTGTCTAGGTAGTAAACCAAAAATTTAGGCGTGGTTGCATCACCAAACTTTGATCAAAAGGATAGACATAGTTGATTTCCGTTGTTCCCTGAGTTCGACCCTGTTCTATACTAATTGTAAGATTCTGAGTGTGTGCAGGAATTTTATTTGGTGTGAAACAACGATCACCAAATTGGCGTCGTTGTCGGGGAATGGTGTTTCTAATTAATAGTGTTTACCTTTTGATCTTTTGTGCTTTAACTAGTTATGAGTAGGTCTTCCAACCCAAACCTCGTATTTGATTCTGAGATCGAACGAACCGCAAGGAGGCTAAGGAAGGAGACAAAGCTGCAAGAACAGCAACTACTGAAGCAGCACACTTCGTCTGCCCAAGCAGAAGCTGACTGTGAAACGTTCTTCTTAGCCTAGCAAAACTCTCAAGAAGATCGTCGACGATCAGAATAATTCGAGGCTAGATCATTTCCGAAAGCATGGTTGTCTCACACTCTGACTTCTTTGTACAGAACGAGCCTTCAACGTCTCAAAAAGTTCACGCAATGCACTTGGAGTCAGTGCAAGAATGTCGTCGGGAGCCATGTTGTCAACCATAATCTGACACGGTAAGAGCAATCCATTGTAAAAGAACTCATTCAACATTGCGATCTGGTAATTACGATGTGGGCAGTGGATGAGGAGTCCCTTGAATCTATCCCAAGCCGCATGGTATGTGTCATTATTTGGGAGCTTGTTGATAGACCCAGGCATCAACATGTGATCGGAACTAAATGGGTATTCAAGAACAAGCGAGATGAAAACAACGTTATAGTAAGGAACAAGGCAAGACTCGTGGCAAAAGGCTACTGTCAAGCTGAAGGGATAGATTTCGACGAAACGTTCCCTCCAGTTGCAAGATTGGAGGCAATAAAACTATTCCTAGCCTACGCAACAAATCAAAGGTTCAGAGTTTATCAAATGGATGTGAAGTCTGCGTTCCTGAACGGCGTACTGAAAGAAGAAGTCTATGTAGAACAGCCTCCCGGCTTTCAGCAAGGACATCAGGTTTACAGACTCAGAAAGGCTCTGTATGGGTTAAAACAAGCACCCAGGGCTTGGTACGATACCCTATCTGAGTTTCTTCTTCAGAAATGTTTTCAGAAAGGCACAGTAGACCGCACATTATTCAGCATTCGACAGGAAGACGATATCCTACTTGTGCAGATCTACGTAGATGACATAATCTTCAGTTCGAAGAACATCATCATGTGTCAGCAGTTTAAGAAAATGATGAAGGACAAGTTCGAGATGTCAATGATGGGAGAAATGAACTATTTTCTCGGTTTTCAAGTCAAACAATCTGAGAAGGGAACGTTCATCAATCAAGGCAAATACACTCAAGACCTCATCAAGAAATTAGGTTGCACATCCGGCAAACCAATCAAGATCCCGATGAACAATGAAAATCGATCTTGATAAAGAGGGAGTATCAGTAGACCAAACTGAATTTCGTGCTATTATTGGTTCTTTATTATACTTAACAGCTACCCGACCTGACATAACTTATGCTGTAGGTGTCTGCGCTCGATTTCAGGCGAATCCTAAGCAGAGTCACATAGACTCAGCAAAGAAGATTCTCCGCTATCTCAGAGGAACACCTGACATGGGTTTATGGTATCCACCTGATGATAATATTGAACTAACTGGTTATTTTGATGCTGACTATGCAGGATGTAGAATCGATCGAAAGTCAACTTCCGGAACGTGTCAGTTCCTTGGCAGTAAGCTGATCTCATGGTTTTCAAAGAAACAGCACTCAGTAGCGAGGTCAACTACTGAAGCTGAATATATGGCTGTCGGAAGTTGCTGCGCCCAAATACTTTGGCTGAGACAGCAGCTACGCGAGTATGATGTCATTTAGAATGAAGTGCCGATCTTTTGTGACAGTACCAGTGCAATTGCAATCACTCAGAATCATGTACTTCATACGAGATGTAAGCACGTGGACATCAGACACCACTTCATTCGTGATCATGTCGAAAAGAAGGATATCAGGATGGAAAAGATCCATACTGACCACCAAAGGACAGATATACTGACCAAGCCTCTAGCTGAAGCCAGATTCAGAGAACTTTCAGTAGAGCTAGGTCTGTTGGACCCTACTGACTCCAGTCAGTAAGTGGATTCAGGAGAGGAGCATTCAGCAAGGGGGAATGTTCACTCTCAGTACTGAGTAAATTCATTACGTAGAAACTCAGCAACCATCTACACGAGGTATCAACTGACTACGATGTTCAGCTGACAAGTTTGCGTATCTCTACTCAGTAGCCAATGAAATATTCTGTGCATTTATGACTCAGATTCAGCTTCGTATTCAATTCCTTAGAAAATGTCTTTTAATATAACGGTTTACATTAAATACACGACATTCTATGTAAAGTGTGCTGAACTATGCGGCGCATTTAATGCATGTCGTATCAAGTTACTTCTTTGGCTATTTACAATAGTATTTTGACTTAGGCGGCTAAATTAATCATTACCTATTATATAACATTGAATCCTGGCCGTCCATCTCAAAAAGCTATTTCAAACTGAACCGTGGATTATTAACTGTTCATCTTCTTTAACATATAAAAACACGTTCAAAGTTTAGAAACCGCCACTTCTACTCTGCATATTTTAGAACCCTAGTTTTTCTGAGAAAATCCTTGCCTCCTTGCAACCTTATTTCCAAAACTCTCAGAAAAATCTTTGGTAAACTTTTCATGATCATTCAGTATCGTATATGTTAATTTCAATATTTTTTTATTCGATACTGATCTATTATTCTTGTAGATTACTGAATATGACAGGAACTCACATAACCGTCCCTTTTGTTATACAGAGATCCTAGAAAAGGATCGAGTCTGGTGTGAGCCCATGATGGATTTCGATGTTTGTGAACTCGACTGCATGGAAGATATCTTCTACGCTCTCAGAGCGACTGGCCTCGAGGGTTTTCTGTCGAGGAAGCCATCCTATTTCCTCCCGCGCCAGATAGCTGAGCTCTATCTGAACTCGGAATCAGTTGAGGGGGACATTCGTTGCCCATACATTGTTCATTCAGTTGGAGACCCCTCTCGTGCAATTTCTGAGATCAAATAGATGTCGATCAGAGAAGCCCTTCAAAGAAGCTTCCAACTCCCCAGTGAGGGATTTAGCACCGTAGCCTACAAAGACGACCTGATGGATGAATACCTATCAAAATTCTGTGGGAAGCCTACCACGTTCAGAGCCGCATTCCCGAAGAATGCCATGCTTCCTCAGTACAGAGCGCTGGCCTACATAGTGACTTAGTTGCTGACGAGTCAGGCCGGATCCTCTGATCAGGTGTCAAGGCTGAAGCTTCAGCTTATGATGGCCATACATGATCGTGCAAAGATCAACCGGACCGAATTCTTCCTGAAAGAATTCATGACGCAATCCGCCAAATTCGACAAGAAATGTTTTCGCCTTGCTGTGAAGGGAAAACTGTTATATGGACTGAAGCTATCAGTAATGATAGAAGATTTCTGCGGAATGGACAACATCACCTTTGCTGACAAGTAATATTTCAACCCAAAGAAGGTCCGGTTCCAGAACAGGGCAGCGGCCCTTCAGCAGATTGGATCAGGGCCAGCTGATCCCAAGTCCGGGGCTCAGAAGACCTCCACTCCCAGTAAAAAGAGGTCCCCTCCTAAATCTACTCCGAAAACTCCGACCAAGAGGCTGAAGAAAGTCAGTGAGGTCGTACCAGAGGTAGTGCCAGAGGTCGTGGTTGCTGAACCACCTCTGCAGCTGAGGGATAAGTCTGAGTCATCCGAGAAGACTTCGTCAGTGGAGAAGGCCGTCTCCACTGAGTGAGGCGAGACAGTGGACCAAGGGGTCCAAGCTGAACCTATTCCAACATCTCAGAGCCCCTTGGACGTCCCTCCACTGAGCTGCATTCCTTCTGTTGAGAAGCTGTCGTCTCCCATAGAAGTTGAAGATTCGGAGACTGCTTTTGAGTCAGAATCCATCGGGATAGAGGGTTCAACTCTTCAATCAAGAGCCTCCCGAGAGATTACTGAAAGGATCCCGGAGATAGCCAGCCATACTAATCTCATCTTACTGGCAAGGCAGGCTAGGCTCCACATGCTGATCCGGTTCCAGGAGTGGCACAATCTGAACCGCTTAATCAAACACCACTCCTGTGAACAGCTCCACGAGGAGGAGCTACTGATAAGGTGCAAGATTGGCTACTCAGAGCCATCTGATGTCTGCTCCTTACAAGACTTGAGGGCTGCCATGCTAGCCATGCTGAACGACTGCCAACCCATTTCAGCATCGGCACCCTCCGATGGGTCTGACCCCGATGGTCAGGACCCACCCCGTGATTCATGCCTTGAGAAGCCTGATGAGGGAACTCAACTGGACAAGGATGCTCCCACATCTACTACTGAACCACCTCTCATCATCCTTGGACCAGGACAGTCGGCGGCTGGTACCTCGAAGTCAGCAGAACCCTCTCAGCTGCTACTTGAATCTGCCTTCGAGGTAGCGCCCAACCCGAGAAGCCGATGCTCGAAGTCAGTGGCCAGGGCCCTGAGGAATCAAGGGACTCAGAACCGACTCCTTGCCCGCGCCGTCCACAAGACGTGGAGGCAGACCACTCAGGCTCAGAGTGCTGAAATCAAGGGGCTCAGAACAACCATCCAGAACTCACCTGCCCCTAATTTCTCCAGTATCCTGAAAAATGCACTCGCCACACAAAGAGCCGACTTTGAAGAGCAACTGAAGATGATTAAGGCCGCCCAGACAACTCATACTGAATCAGTCTCCTCCATCTCTCAGGCCTCAGATCTCAGGCTCCAATCTATTCAGAAGGCAATAGAAGAGAGAGTGGACAAACAGTTGCAGGAGATCCAGACAGCAGCAGCCGCTTCTCACAAGAAATACAGCGAACAACTCACTGAGGAGAGGAACGAGCTGCATGAACGACTGACTAAGCTGCAGTATGCATTGGATGACTTATCAGCAGCGTACAAGAGTCTGGACAAGAAGGTATCTGTTCCCACCCCTGGCGTATTTGTTGATGCCAAAAAGGGGGAAGGAAAAGGAAAGATACAAGAAGGAAAGGAACTGAAGGTACCGAGAGGAGTGAGGAGAGTGGCAGGAGCAACTCAAAGTCAGCAAACTGCTCCCACTGGTCCCTCAACTCAGTCTGGCGAGGCCCAGGGTGTCTCAGCAGCAGGCGATGTAGTGTCTGCTGAGACTGGCCCAAGCGGCTCAGGACCCAAGGACTCTGCTACTCAGGCGACCCAAACTCCATCTGACGTTATCAAAGAAATCGTTGAGTACGCAGAAGAGGAGTCAGAAGAGGAAGAGGTTCCTCTGCCTCCTCCAGTTGCAGGAAAAGGTAAGAAGATTCTGAAGCTTCCAACCCCTCCTTCTAAAAAGAAAGGACCTAAAAGGTATGTTACTCCGGAGGAAGAAGCTTAGATTGTTGCCGACGAAAAATTAGCCAGAGAAATTGCTGAGGTTGAGGTTGCTAACAAGCCAAAGAAGAAGCCAGCCATAGGCAAAACTAAGGCTCCAGCAGGTGGAAGAAAGATTGGACCCAGACTGCCTCCCAGAACTCTGAAACTGAGGGATGAGGCAGATAAGGAAAAAGAAAAGGAACAACAGTAGACAGCTGGTCAGCAGGGCACTTCAAAAGAAAAATCAACAACTCCTGCTGATTCAGAAGAAGAACCTCATGTACCCTCCTATGTCCCTTCGAAGGAACAAGATCTTGAAATGCAAGAGATTTGGGCTTAGATGGAGAGGTATTTATACAGAGGAGAAGAAGCAAGACAGATAGAAGCAGCTAGAGAAAGGCTCAGACTAGCAGACTTAGAAGTTCTGAAGCTGAAAGCTGAAAAAGAAGCAAGCCAGAGGATTCCTGAAAAGGCAGACATTCCTTACACATATAGAAGATTCAGGAAGCCTACTGACCTCAAACTCCACAGGTGGCCAAGAGTTGATGAATGGATGCCATGGGAAAGAACTCAAAGGTAGGAGTCACTGAAGGCTGATTATGTAAAGAGATATTACTTCTGGAGATATTGGCCTGAAAAGCACAAATCCATCGCGTTTACTGAATGGCTTCTGAGGACCGACCTAGAGATATTTGCTAGAGTTCAGAAGGCCATAGCAGACAAGATCGATGTCAGAGTCCCAGCTCCAAGAATCATGCCGCCCCCACTGAAATTAGATGGCTCTGTTCACTATGGAGTTATTGAGAAAGAGATCAAAGATGCTGCTGAAGCCAAATGCTTAGAAGAAGATGATCCTGCTGACTTTTCAAAGATACTGAAGCTGAGGAAGATCACATACAGAATTTATGGATTGCCCCTTCCTGAATCTAAATCAAAGGACTTCAAAGACAGGATTAAGCAGTTCAGATGATAGTTAGCTTCTGTGTTTCTTGTATTTTTTGTTATGTTTTTCCTTAGTATAGCAGTTGATGTAACTGTACTGACCATTCTTCATATATGAAACATTATTGTTGTTGGCCTTGGCAATTCCTTATTGTCTATATAGCCTTGTTTGTTTTTATGCTTAACACACAGAATCACTCAAGTGATTACTGACTCACACACTCACTAAACTTATATATTCTGTCAGTTTTACTTTGTTAGATTCTGATATGTTAGATTGCTTAGATGGGGGAAAATGATGTTAGAAACGGGGAAATTGCTGATTAGTTTTCTGTATAGGTTCTGATATTTCTTTCCTGATTCCCTCAGTAGTCTAGGACTTGAAGAACAACTCCACTGATTCTACTTGTAATACATGTAAGGAGCTCTGTTTCTGATAAGTCATAGTGTTAGGTTTTGGCATCATCAAATAGGGGGAAAATGTCGGGAGATGATTCAGTTTTCTCACAATCAGTTGAGACATAACTCAGTAGCCCTGTGCTCTGATATTCACTGAAGATTTGAAGATCCCAAAACCCTATCTTGGCTAATGAACCATTATGTTGTAATGTGTTCTGCTTTGTCTCTGAGGTTTCAGAATCAGTAGACACTCTTCATCTGGTTCAGGCGCTCAGTAGATTACCTGCCTCAGTACCAGAAGTAGAAGACTTAGTGATACTAGACTCAGCAGGAGCAGTATACTGAAAGGAGTCAGTAGAACTGAACTCAGCAGGAGTAGTTCACTGAACTCAGAGTTGATCTTCAGTAGAGCCGACTCAGCAGGAGCATGCTACTGAATAGAGATCCGACTCAGCAACGGCTGGACAGTCTTCTGACTGTCAGGATTCTCTAAAGTCAAATCAGTAGAGTCAATACGAGGAAGAGAGAAGTTAGCTTCAGATCTCCTTGAAGTCTGTCCTGTCTCACCTACTTTCCTGAACCTCGACCAATGACAAGCAGCCAGCTGTCCATAGTCTGATTAAAGCTGCATGTCAACAACTTTCAAAAAATGGAGGGAAAGGACATTGCAACCATAGTTTGAAAGAGCCGTTAGCTACCCAAAAGAGAGAGACACAATGATCGTCGTCTCCAGCGGATCTATCTTTGCCTCTACTCTATAAATAGAGGGATACAATTCAAATTGAAGCTCACGAGTGAACCAACGATACACAATAAAACAGAAAACACAGAGCATTCAAAGAGCAACTCAAAAACGTCTTAAGTCTTCCGCAAGTAGTTCGAAGAAGTAATCTCCGGCGAAAGACGACATACCTGCTCATAGGGAACCAAGCTGAACCAGAATTATATAGCCTCTAGTATCCAAGCAACTGAACACGAACCCAAGTTTATACTTAGCCGTTCGTCGCTCTAGAAGCCTCTTTGTTGTTCCCTATCCCTCTAACCTAAGCTCAACTAATCATATCTATAGCTTAAACGAAGGAGTTCATATCTGAACTGATCCTTATTGTAAAGGACTCCTTCATAGGTGGAGAGTTTTTCAAACACTTAGTTTGATACCTTGTAAACTGAGACTTGCTCAGTATAAATCTCAAGACTAGTGTTTGTCCAGTGTACAAACCAACTGAGACTGTCTCAGTATAATACATAGCTTCCTGATCTTTCGGGACAGTGGACGTAGGATTGTTGGATCCGAACCACTTTAAAAATTGTATGTGTTCTTTGTGTTCGTTATTTACTGTTGCATTGATTAATGTGTATACTGAAAATATCTTTCAAATCATTCAACTGAGTTTCAGCAAGCTTAATCGTCTGCACTAACATACTGAAACTGTTTTATTAAAAACATTTTCTTAACTCAACTGAATTTGGGCCTACACATTTCCGCACTACTGAACTTTATCTGAACGGTACTAAATTCTGACTCTAGTCAGCTAGCAGGCCTCAGTAAAGTCAGTAACTCTGCCACGCGATTCAGAACAACTTATTTGGTCTGCTGAATTTGTTCAGTACGACACTCTCCTGAAAATGACTATTCGCGTTTAAAGTTGAGAAATTAGTTTTCAGGTGTATTCACCCCCCCCTACACCTGAACGTTTACTCTCGGGACCAACAAAAAGACTATTCGCGTTTGAACTTGAGAAATTTATTTTTAGGTGTATTCACCCCCCCCCCTTCTACACCTGAACGTTAAATCTCGGGACCAACACTTATCCTCAATCCATGACTACATGTGGGACGTTATTACTAATGGTCCTATTGTCATCACGATTCCTAGCATTCACACTCTACAGTCTGACAGTAAGGGTGGGCAGACTACTGTCACTGGCGATGAAGTTCCAAAACCTAAGGTTCAGCTCAACGCTGAAGAAAAAAAAAATCAACAATCTGGACAAGGTTGCTAGAAATCAGATTCTGCTGACTCTGAGTGGTGGAGATCTCAGAAGAGTCAGATCTTGCAAGACTACCAAAGAGATGTGGGATACGCTCAAGAAACTGAGCGAAGGAAATGATAAGATCAAGGATAACAAACTTAAGGCTACCATACATAAACTTGATAGTTTCATTTTCTAGGATGGAGAAGGGATCGAGGATATGCACATCATATTCACCAACCTGCTGACCAGGATCAACGCCCTGGGAAAGACCTTCTCAAATAACGAACTGAACGAGAAAATCATTGAGGGTCTACCCAAGGAAGAGTGGAAGCACATAACCTACACCATCCAGCAATCTGAGGAGTTCAGCTTGCAATCACCAGAATCACTCTTCTCCGACCTAAAGGCTGCTGAGATCGAAATTGAGTGACCTGATATTTCAAAGAAGAAGAAAGAAAGCTCAAAGACGATCGCCCTCAAGGCTTATGAAGGCTCTGAGAACCTAGAAGACTGGTCTCATGAAGAGCTACTAAAAACATTTGTTCTTCTTGCAGGAAACTCAAGAAGAGGAGATGAAAGAAAAGGTTGGAAAAAGAGGGATCCAAGCAATACTTAAAGTCCTCCCGTAGCGGCAAAGACTATCGAAGAAAGGAGGTTAGGCAGGACAAAGGTGAAGGATCATCATCATTCAAGAAAGATTACAAGAACAAAGATGACGATTTGAAGCCATGCTACAACTGCCAAAAGGCAGGACACTATCAGTATGATTGTCCAAAACTTAGCACAAAAGAACGAGCTGGACGTAGAGCCAAACGAGACAAGTTCCTCAAGGAATGAAAAGCGTTAATTGTTGAAAATAGCACTTCATGCTCATCGTCCTCTAATACTAAATCTGAAGAAGAAAAGAAGAGCGACGGAGTCTTTAGTGAGTCTGACGTTGATGAAGGCTAACTGGCCATACATGAAAAAACTGAACCCGAGTTTGACTCAGCATCCATTCCAGACATCTGTCTGATGGCTGACACTGAAGTTGAGGTAAACTCTCACTGCTCTTCTATTAATTCTTTCACACTGCACACACAAGAATATAGTTCTGTTGCAAAAGACTTCGAACCTCAAGTTGCATACGATGAGCTGCTCGAAAGCCACAAAAGTCTAGAAAGACTTCACAATCCTCAGCAAGCAGAATGAGTCGATGAATGAGAAACTGAAGAATAAGTCAACATCAGATCTGACTGACAAGGATCAGCTCATCAAGAAGCTGAAAGAAGAGCTGAAGGAACAACGGTCTGAATCTGAAGACCTCAAGATCAAACTAATGAGCCTCACATAAGAACTGAAACTAAAAAATCGCAAGTTGTTGGAGGTCAGAGTAAACTACACCTACCTTTAGAAAGATCATGACAAGCTGATGAAAACATGACATGATCAAAAATTCCTAACAGACAAGTATGATGCTGCTCAAATGATGTTTGATCAGATGTTGGTACACCGAAGACATCATGGAAACTGAGAAGGAATTGTATACAATGCAAAGACTGATTCAAAGGTGTATGACAGAGCTCAAAACGACACCAAAATTACCCGAGTGGCTGATGTCAAAGTCAGTTCACCAAGGCCACAAAACAACCTGAATTGTCTCTGGAAAGGGCAGACAAAGATAAGGGTAAGATGTATGAAGAAAGACGAGGTCAACCTAAAGTCAGACCTGAAACTAGAACTCAGACCAGAGCTCAGATCTCACACAACTATCAGTCAGTACAACCAGTTTCTAGGAAATCATCTGCAAGAACAATTAACGCAACACAAAGCACAACCAAGAAGATCAACAAGGGAAAGAACAGACTAACCTGTTAGAACCCAAACAAAAATAAAGGGTACCAGAACCCTTTATTTTTGTTTGGGTTCTAATAGGTTAGTTAGTTTTTCTTTCCAGGTGCAGAAGATTACCCATCAAGTGATCAATGCTCTAAAGAAGACGGCGTGGTATATGGATAGAGGATGTTCCAAACACATGACCAACATGAAGGACATCATGACTGACTATGAAGAGAAGAATGGACCACAAGTCATCTTTGGAGACAACTCATCTGGACAAACCAGAGGATACAATACACTAACTTTTAGAACTATTTCAATACCAAAGGATCTTATATTGAAGGACTTAGTCATAACCTACTCTCTGTTAGTCAGTTTTGTGATAACAATCATCAAGTTTTATTTGATGCTAGCTATGCTAATGTTTTGGACAAGTCCACTGGAAATGTTTTCTTATCAGGTTATAAGAAAATAGACATCTATATTGTAGATTGGTGTAGCTGTCAGCCTAATACCTATCTAATTGCCAGAAGCAGCTTATGTGTAAGCTGGTTGTGGCACAAAAGACTGAACCACCTAAACTTCAAGGCACTGAACAAACTTGCTAAAAAATCCCTCGTCTGAGGAATGCTAAATGAAATTTTCAACAAGTAAAAGGAATGTGTAGTCTGTCTCAAAGGAAAACAAACAAGATCAAGATAGATAGATAGATAGATAGATAGATAGATAGATAGATAGATAGATAGATAGATAGTTTGTTTTTAGATATTGTGTTAGTTGATCGAAACTGATTGAAAGATAGTTTGATACATAGATAGATAGATAGATAGTTTGTTTGTATGTGTTGATCTACAACTCGTCAGTCTACGAGTACCCTTAGTGGATTCCTGCTGAGAAAGAAGAAGAGTGGACGTAGGATCTTGTGAATCCGAATCACTATAAAATCTATGTTATTTACTATTTTATTGCTTCGGTATACTATTCTTTACACCATATCAGATTAATTGTTGCATCAAGAAAAACATATCCTATCTAGAGCTCATATTTCCACATTTGTTATCTGACTGACTCACTATCAGTCAGCTTCTGATCTAAAAAAGCAAAGTTTGACATCAGGTGTATTCCCCCCCCCACCTGAAATAGTACCAGGACCAACAAACATGTTCTTCTATATGACACATTTGAAGAACAAAGGTCTCGGAGACTCAGATTATCGCAAGTTTGATGAGATTTTAGTTGACTGCACATCACTAGCTATCACTTTGACTTACTATAGGTGAGGGTCATCGTGACTGTATATCTCTATATCTTGCGTGAGTGTTGTTGTGTGTAGCTTAGGCTAGTTATCTGGATCATGCATCCATATCTTGTTAAAGGGTTGATGATATCCCTTGAGGAGCTCAAAAGGTTTATCATACTAAGCCTTGCAGGTTGATTAAGTTAAAGTATGATAATAAGGTCGAGTGGTACAACTCAAGGATAAGATGTTAATTGTATTAAGCAGTCAATAAATTTAATCAATTAATGATTATTTGATATCTTAAATACGAGGATTAACTGAAGTTAAAAGTATGAGATGTGTCTCAACTTTGGGATAAAGGGGTAAGTCAGCATATATTCTTTTGTTGAATGAATCTATGTTTGTGAATTAATAATACTCTAGGCTGAGTATGAAAAATTAATTCACTTGAGGCCCGACTTTATTTCTTGTATTAGGTCCCTGATCTGGCTCGAACATACGCCCAGTTATATGTGACATTTTCTCTCAGAATCACTAAGCTACTTCATTGCCTGAAATTGTTTGGTCTTTTAGTGGACCAAAACAATTGGTAATGGTCTACCCTTTTTACTATTTGGGTTGGGCTTGCAGTCAAAGACCCATTAAGGTTCTTTTGACTAGCCCTTATAAATAGGTAGCAATGGGTCATTTGTCACACACTTGTTGTCTAGATTTATTTGCCAAAAAGTGTGAGTCTGAGAGTAGTTTGTCGTGAGCTTCTAGCGCCTCCGTCCATCCGAAACTAAGAGCTTGGGCACGGGAATAGTCCAGAAGACCATTTCTGGAGTCAAGAAGATCATATTCTAGGACAATCCTGTGGTATGATTTCCTACAATTACTTCCTCCCGCATTCCAGCACTCCATGATGACTCCCGCAACTGCTACGTCCCTATACTTGTCCAGATCATTCAAGAAAATGTTTGCAATAATATCTCTAAATTTCTTGAAATAATTGATATAAGTAAGACCTCTGACATATTTTGTAATAAAGGAAATTAGAATAACATAATATGTAAGAGCTAATGTAAGCAAATTTGAT
>JAPVEC010000113.1:0-42664 GCA_028984105.1 Lavandula angustifolia | reverse complement strand
CGTATCAGGTCTACTGTATCCGACACGAAATGACCAAGTTTCAACACTATTCGAAAGTCAGTAGAAGATCATACGAGGATGAGTGAGATTCAACTCAGATGATAACTGATGTCTGACAAGTCTCACCTACCACAAACCTCGACCAATGAGAAGCAGTCTAAGCTCTACCTGCTCTGACCAACTAAAGCTACTCTCATGCACAGTGACCAACTACTCTGCGACAACATTTCGAACATATGGCCGTTTTCCTTGGACGTTTATGACACGTGGTATCGTCCCCTCCAACGGGCAAATACCTGGGTCACAACTATAAATAGAGAAGCCTTTCCGAGCTCCATGCACGGGATATCAAAGGGATTACACACTCAAGCTTTCAAAACACTCTAGCGCCTTTCACAAAGATCCAGCGAAGAGCTTGCTCATCAGAATATTTCTAGTTCTTCTCTCTAGAGTTTCCTTCTTTAGATCCCTCTTCTCTATCTAAGCTCAATTGTTATATCCATAGTTTAGAACCTTCGAAGGAGTTCACATTTCGTGACTGTTCTTATTGTAAGAACTCCTTCATAGTTGGAGAACATCCCCTCCCCTTCAAACCTCGGTTTGATTCGTAAAGTCGCTAAGGACTATAACTTAGAAGGGTCTGTCCAGTGCACAGATACCTTGCTGAGGCTTGCTTATATTAATCAACAAGACCTCCTGTTCAACAGGACCGTGGACGTAGGATCTTGCGTATCTGAACCACGTTAAAAATCGCTTGTGTCATTTACTACTTTATTGCATTGCATTCAAACCATCTTACAAACTCATAATTTGCATAAAACGTATTTGAAAGTGCACTAGCCAAAATTATTTGGTTTACGAAAAATAAGTTTTTAAATCGAGACGAAGTCTATCGGGCCCTACACACTTATCCGCACTAAGTCTCCGACAGAGAATCAAATAATGACAAAAGTGTAATATCCCAAAATTTCAATTAAGTTAAGTTAGAATAGACGAGTCTAATGAAAATGAATAATTGATTAAAATTTCTTAAGATACAGACACGAATTATTATGTAAGTGTTCATGTCCGGAAAAGATTTATTTTTCGACTCGTATTCCCTATACGTATATATAAATGTATATTGAACCTCATTTGTATTATAAAAAAATATATGTTTCTTCAAGGTTAAGTTTAAAATAATAATATAAAAATATTTACTAATATAGTAAATATTAGATGGAAGAAGTCGGCCATCTTAATTTTGTCCTCATTCCCTTAGACGCCTCCTTCCGTGTGTTCTCTTCTTTTCCTCCCATGAGTTTATCAAGAAAATAAAGATAATGAAGAAGGAAATAGATGTGGTCACCGCTTTCTACCACGTATCTCCTCCACGGCTCCACCTATTTCATATGTAAAGCATGCGGTGGGTTGGTAAAAAAATCCAAGATTGGAGATTCTTGAACCTAGGTAAAGTAGTGATCCCTCATGCTAAAGCTTACGCCATTTGACCACTTCCATTTCTTGTGCCTTTCCGTAACATAATTTCCTTCTCCCTCTCGATATCTCGATCCATCTATACGTACACAGTTGGTTGCTCCGTTCATGTGCAGAGCTTGTTTACACACCACATCAAGACTTCGTTCTTGCAGAAAATAAGAGAAACTAGGATGAAGGTATGATTCTTTTGGTTTTAATTGTTTCAATCAGAAGTGGTAGTGGGGCTATTACCATGGTTGAAAGAGAGGTGGTTGTGATACTGCTGTTTTTCGTTTGTATCATACCAGCCCTTTCCAAATTATTTTTTTTCTGGGTCATGTGAGTTTGATTTTGTCGTAACTCTGACTTAAGTGTCTAGTTGTTGTTTGTGTACGGGGAAAGGACGCCGGAGGGGGAGAGGTGGAAGCGGTAGTGGCGGGTTGTCGTCATGGTTCATTAGTAATTGCATGTTATGTTACTCTGTTTTCGTTTGTGCCGGACCAGCAACTTTTAACTTTATTTCAGAATGTATTGGTTATTCAAAACATATCAAATGAAATTGTAAATACTGTTGGTTCGTCTATTTTCGTAAGTAGCAGGGCAACAAGTTTAAGCTCAGTTTACGAATGTTCTTGTTGATCAAAACCTATCAAAGTTTATATCGTTGGAAAGCTCTCGTTTCTGGCTTTCCAACGCCATCTTTTATTCGTAATTCCGAGTTCAGACTTAAAAGTTATGACTCCCGAAAGTTGAAGTGTTAGTAGACTACGGCTACGGGTTTTCCGTGAGTAAAGCAGCAACTTTGAATCCAATTTCTGCTCGTTTCCGTTATTCAAAATCTGACATCTTATATATCGTCGGAAAGCTCCTTTTGTTGTCTTTCCTACTCCACTTTCGGTTTGTAAATCAGAGATCGTTCCCGAAAGTTATGGGTCCTAAAAGTTGGGGTGACGAGTTGTGTGTTCGTTTTTTCTTGAAACAGGTCAGTGCCTTCGAGACTGTTTCTACTCGTTTTCGTTAATCAAATCCCACTGTATGATATATCGTTGGAAACATCTCACTATTAGCTTTCTAGAAACACCTTCGGTATGTAAAACCGAGTTCGGAGGTGAAAGATATAACTTCTACAAGTTGTGGGTTTGTCGATGAAACTCAGTTTTCCTTTGGGTGTATCATCTCGATTTACGATCTATTCTTTTGTCCAAACCCTATCATGTTATTTACCGTTGGAAAGTTTTGGTCGTTGGCTTTACCACTCTATCCTCGAGTTTCAAATTGGACTTCAAAACCGAAAGTTATAAGCCTTTGAAATGCATGTGACGGAACCGCACACGAGGCGTTTGGCGCGAGTTCGAGTCGAGATTCGAGCATCAAATCGATGTCGGATCGGCAAGTTAGTTTATGGATTGTATAGCCTAAATAACGTATATTCCAACCATAATCTTGTTTCCATAAACCGATGGTCGGATAGGCTAGAATTGAAGTCGGAAGTAGTCGCATTGGTTTTAATTCTAGATTTAAATCTTATGTTGTTTTAGATTAATTATGCATCCCAATTAAGAATAGTTTTTCTTGTAGGCGCTATTGAGAAAGCAAGATAGCATTGACACGAAAGCAAGTTAATTAACATACATGGTCACACATAAAGGAGCAAGGTGGGTTTTACTTTCTCAAAACTATTTTTGAGTTATTAAGCTCTATGAAATGTTTGTTTATCCATGAAAGATGTTTTTGTGCGTTCTACTTGTTTAATGCTCGAATTAATCGATCGAGATTCTTGGTCGGCCTAACACGCTAGTGAGAATTGTGTACACGTATGTTAGTAGTGCAATGGGTTGATCGCCATTGTGTGCTAACCGGTTGGAGAGGGCCTATGAGCTTCGGCTTTAAGTCTAACGGTTGGGATCTCCCGGGTCAAGACCCGTGATCGAGTTTTTATGGGACTCATCGGGTTGTAGCCCAAAGTCCGAAAGGAAGGAGGTATAGAGTAAGAGTAACAGTAGAACGTGACAGCGCGCGCACATAAAGAAGTGAATATTGTATGTTTGGAAGCGGCTTTTATATTTTTAAACCTTCCAAATCATATGGTTTATGCATGGATAAACTTATTGTGAAATATTTATAAACTGTTTCACCCATCGAGTACACTAGTGCTCATTCCCAAACTATTTTCAAAATGTTTTCAGGTTGGGCGGACGGTGGTGACGAGCAAAGCTGAGGCGAGGGTTTCTGCTATATATCTATATTATATATTGCTTCCGCTTAAGTTCAAATACTTTTATTCAGAACTCTGATGGGCTTATCTTGTGTATTATTTTTGGGCCCTGTAATACTTGCTTTGATGCTTAATTGCTTAAGGACTCAATTTGAGTCGAGTCTTTGAATATAAAATTCTTGAGTACTGTAGTCATTTTTGTTTTAGCATGAGTCACCATTGAAAGATTTGTACACAATTTATTGGCCCTTTTCGCTTGATTTATTCCAGATAATACAAACCTTATTTCTTTCCCCACTTCTTTTCTCCAACCCCAGTCGCACCCTGATGATCGTGTCCTTCTCCGAAAATCGGGGCGTGACAAAGTGGTATCAGAGCATAAGTTCTTGGCTCTGTGGCCTAAAGTTGGATTGTGTTGAGTCTAGAATAGTATCTCTAGACTTATAAGTGTTTCAGTAACCCTCAGCTTGCCGTCACACTGCCCTCAACAAAAAGGTATGTTTGAAATTTTATTTTAAAGCTATGTATGAAGGTGTGCGCGAATGGTGATTTGCTAGAGGCAATCACGAGATGAGAATGTTGTCGTGTTGGACAAGTCCACTCGACCGAGGAATATGTTTTCATGATGAATTTCTTTGGGATCATGATCATGTTGAAAAGTATTATTGTCAAAGTTGGACAAGTCCACTTGACCAGTGTATATGTTTTTCGTTGAGTTCCTCCCGAGCTCAAGTGATGAAAGTTTTGAGAGAAAGTATTTGATACAATGTTATGTTTTGTTATACTGAGAACTTTTATGCAGTATGACTTGAAATAAGTAAAGTGGAAGAGACGAAAATTATAGTGATATTTTGTTATGGTAATGAAGGAGATATTTCGTTGTGTTGGATTTTTAAATCAATGCAACTAGAAAGATGATGAAATGGGAAAAGAAAATGATGAGATACGTAGTGATAGTGTTGTTCTCTTGTACGACTTGAGGAGGCACAAGTTGTTTAATAAGTTGATAACTTTTATGGCTTAATAATGTGACACTTTACTATGATAATGGTTTAAGTACTCGTGCTTAAACATAGAAGTTGTGCCTTCAATTTACTTAGATGCTCTCTTACGTAAGGGATTAGTTCTTATATAACTTTTTCACAATAGACGGCTTCATTTGGTGCGCTACTGAAAGGGGTAGGCGAGCTCATACTTGACAATAATGTGAAGATTGCTTTCACGTATGAGTGTTATGAGGCTTTTGACGCATAATAATCCGATTTATATGGCCCTACTTTGTTGATTAACGTAAGACTAAAGTAATCGTCACGGACCTTGAAGCACTTCGTTGTTTTATAGAAAGAGTATGTAAAAAATGGAGAACAGAAAACAATAACAAAATAAACGTTAATCTCGATTCTCGCCGTAGAGAATGTTAACTGATCCAGAGTTGGAGTTTGTTATACCGGAGTAGTCACATACAATTGATAATGATTGAGATGCTATTGACGGTACACGTGCAGATAACGACGATCGATGTGCTGATGAATTGCAAGAAGTATGAGTGATATACTATTGTATTCTAATTATGTATCCTCGAATATTCTTTTCTGAGAGTAGATATAAAAGATTTTTCGACACGAAAGAGAGATGAGGATAAATAAGGATTCTTAGGGATTGACATTCTTAAATGGATGGATCTAATCATTTCTCTTGTTTCAGTTCCTTTGACTTGTTCAGTAAGTTGTCAAGTTTTCCTTCCGACACGAATCTTACAAATATCTTGACAACGGAGTTGGGCATTGCTTTTCCATAGCCTAGACTCGAATTGATAACCATATCATTTTCTATACATTTTAAAGTCCTTCTCAAAGGAGTCTTGTTGTGCGTAACAGTCGCCTATCAACATGTTCATCTTTATACTTGGTTATGTGTTGTTTGAATTCTCTTTTCAACAACGCATCTTGATATGCTTTTTCTTGAGAAGGCGATCAGACTATTATCTTGGAATAATATCATAGAATTTTGTTTCAAGATTGAAATATTTTTCTTTTAAGTCTAGACTAAAATCTCTGGACTTTTAAACGTTGGTCAACTTTTTTGGGTAGTTCCTACACTGCCAATGTTACTTGTGTTTTCCAACTTTTGTAACAAAGTTTTGTCATGTTTGAGATTATGAACTCATATAACCCTTGTTTCGGAATCATTGTCGCTTGGTTTTCAAACATTTGGCTCGAGTTTTAGTAAGAAAAGAAATCAATTTGAGTTTCATAATTCCTTGATAAGATAGTGGTATCTAGCGTGAATATGAGAGCGATCATGAATGAACTGTTATATCAGGTGTTGTTGACCTTTATAGCATAGCAAGATTATGCTGAAAAGAGTGTGGTCATAGAGAAACACACTAGATTAGGTATGATGTGATTTCAACCCTTATAAGTTAAGACTTTCACTCTGAGCACGTTAGAATGAATATGAAAGAGAAAACTTACAATGCTTATAGAAGATAGAGAAGTTAGCAAGAATTACCTTGTGTGGTTCGATGATAGATTAAGATCTATCTTCTAAATGATGAGAATAGTTAACATGCCCGAAAAGCGCATCGCAAGAATAATCATGTGGAGAAGTAAGAGGTGATATTTCCAGAAGACATCTCATCATACCCTTGTTAATTGAGTACCTCAACAATGGAGATGACGAACGAACGCTCAAATGCATGATGTACTCACCTATGATTTAGTAACGTATTTATCAATCATCGAACTTCCACCTAAATTGACGGCTCTTCTATGACGGTATTTATACGGATGGTCTGATTGATAACTTCGTCGAGCACGAGATTTATTCAGATGCCTCACGCGTTATTCTCTTACTGCTTAAAGTTTCACCTCTTCGTCGAGCAAGATACAACTTTAAGGCACGACCTTTAGGCTATATGATTATACGATGGTACCTCTCTAACGATTCTTCAAGAGTACAAGCTCGGTTGGAGTCAACCCATTGCGGACAACTCCAAGCACTTAGTATATTTGAGACGGTTAGATCAAGATCACACGATATCGATGCTTGATGCGAAGATAAAGACATGAGTAACACCACCACCGTGTCATGTTATATTAATACATCTTGGAGTATGACGCTTTTAAGACACTTGATCACGAACGATGAAAAAGAGAACCTGACTAAGACTTGAAGTAGTAGACGCAAGATTATTTAAAAAGTATATGCCTATATAGTTGGTCATTTATTTCTTATTGGACCATTCCACTTATTTTACTTCAACTAAACAGCTATGCCATTTTGATACTATAATTGCCGGAATCTGTTTTGATAGTTCATCCCAACGGATCATTCTGTGTTTGTTTGAACTCCCTTGAAAGTATCATCTGATAAAATTGCGATTGCCAATATTATTCAATTCTCTTGGATCACCTAATTTTGTTTTTGGCTCTATGATGAGTTTTTTTTTCTATATTGGTTATAAAGTGCAGTTTTCTGTCAAACTGACTGGGTGTAGTAATCTGGTCTTGACTTTCTTTAGAGATATCTGTCTCTAATCCAACCCAATTATCGGTTCAACAATATATTATACATGTTCGGAGCTTCCAATATTTTAGGGATTTTGGTTTCTCGAAGTTGTCTATGGAAGTAGGAAGGTTTCCAAGAAGTTGAAAGTTACTCTCTTTAGTCCTCTATATCCATCAAATATTGAATCTTTGTAGCCTCTAAATATTTGATCTTACAGTGATTAGAAGTGAGACCATTTTAATTAATTTCATCTTGATTAAGATTGGGAATAAAGTTTTCATTTTCTTATTCCTCTCGAACTTGGAAGACGAACTTCACATTTCGTTTGTTCCATCCACACTATTTACCACCTCGAAATTGGTCATAGTTCATCTCGAAACTTGATCTCCGATGATTATTCCATATATCCGTTTCTAACCTCGTTGAAATAATTGCTTGATTCATAAATTTATGAATATATTCTTCTTCCCCTTTGATGATATAGTCAGACTTATTTCGTATTATATTTTCCTAAGATCAATCTTGTTACTTATCGTTCCATCTATTCGTTTTAACCTCATTGAACATATCCTTTGATTGGCGTAAGTATGAAACTTTTCTTACGAAATATCTCTATTATGTAACCTGATTCTAATAAAGGTTACACAACAACCGTAATAGCTAAATCTGCCAAGGAAGATAAGTATGAGCGAAAATAAGGAGATGAATTATTTTTAGAGAAGATAAGTTCTCGATCGATGATCTTTCAGACAACAACAAATAACGCTCTTATGGTTGAGAAGGGATTGTGTGTCGAAATTAAAGGGCGAGACCTGAAGCTCGTAATACTCTATAACGGTCTACACATGAGATACCGCAACGTATCCCTAAGTAAACTAGAAGAGGGTTTTCTGAATTAATATCTCAATTTAATTGATGATTGGTTTTTCTTTTATTTTTCTCCTTGGTAGCGGCTTTCGAACCTAAGATTAGCTGATTTATTTTCATACAATGCTTGTTGATAGAAGCAAGGAGTTTTGCAAGGGAAAGCAACGTACAACCTATAAACTCTCCACATCTATATGTAGAAAGCGTTTGTAACTCATAGCTGGAATAAATATAGTTTCGGAGCATAAGAACCAGACTCACGAAGCAATTCATGGATTGAAAGATATGAAGAAAGTGGTAATTTTGTTCGTGTAATGTTGCCTTATCTTTCATCGTATTAGGCGCTATATGAAAGACTAGATTATTTTAGCCCTAGGAAATTTCAAAGAGAAGTGAAGCGCATTGTTATAAGCTTTATCAACAGATTAAACCACTTCTAACTCGGGCCAAAGTCAAATGATAGATAAAGTCAACGAAGTTTCCTTTCAATTCGAATGACGTTTCGATTCGATAGATGAACATAATAGTACCTCAAGAAGATTTTAGAGTATACGGCGTGCAGTTGTCGATCACCTCAGATTGTGATTCCAGATTCATCTCAAAATGCTAGAAGAGTTTATACGAAACGATCAACGAGTAATTGAGTATTGGTTCAGTTCTCGATCCATGAACTGTATGGAAAGTTGGAGGGAACTATTTAAATTCATGATAGATTTGGAAGTTACTTTTCTCCAAGTGGAAGACATCTATTACGAAAGCAATAAGACAAGGATTACCATGACAGCTTATGTAAGTGTATAATGTCGAGAGATGAAGATACTTGGATAATGGTTAGTCCAAGAAAATGCGAAAAATCTATGGCGATAAGGAGAAATTATAGTGATGAGCGTAAAATAATTTTATGATTAGTTGTTCATAATAAATTATTCTCGAAGTATTCTCTCTCTGTAAAGAATTGTATGATCTAGAAAAAAAAATTGAGTTTACAAGAAGTTCTTAAACTACGGAGTAAGATAGTTAAGGTTCTTTAGCGAACGACTGCGTCACCTAGTTCAATAGACGTATGTGTGGCGTCTCTCATGTTTAAGAATGTTATTGTTGAGCATCAACACGAAGTCAAGTATGATGAAGTGGTCCTGTGTTCAGACTAAATTGTGAAAGAAAGACTAGATCATATACGTAATTGTAAGCCTCATGTTTTGAGGAACGAGAAAGTTCCTCGAGTTATATGATATTTCAAAGAGAGGAAGAGGTAATATGAGAATTTTCAAGTATGATGAAAGTATAACATTCAAGTTGCAATGAGAAAACTACGCAAATTTCGAGGACGAAATTTTTGTAAGGAGTGAAGGATGTAATATCCCAAAATTTCAATTAAGTTAAGTTAGAATAGACGAGTCTAATGAAAATGAATAATTGATTAAAATTTCTTAAGATACGGATACGAATTATTATGTAAGTGTTCATGTCCGGAAAAGATTTATTTTTCGACTCGTATTCCCTATACGTATATATAAATGTATATTGAACCTCATTTGTATTATAAAAAAATATATGTTTCTTCAAGGTTAAGTTTAAAATAATAATATAAAAATATTTACTAATATAGTAAATATTAGATGGAAGAAGTCGGCCATCTTAATTTTGTCCTCATTCCCTTAGACGCCTCCTTCCGTGTGTTCTCTTCTTTTCCTCCCATGAGTTTATCAAGAAAATAAAGATAATGAAGAAGGAAATAGATGTGGTCACCGCTTTCTACCACGTATCTCCTCCACGGCTCCACCTATTTCATATGTAAAGCATGCGGTGGGTTGGTAAAAAAATCCAAGATTGGAGATTCTTGAACCTAGGTAAAGTAGTGATCCCTCATGCTAAAGCTTACGCCATTTGACCACTTCCATTTCTTGTGCCTTTCCGTAACATAATTTCCTTCTCCCTCTCGATATCTCGATCCATCTATACGTATACGGTTGGTTGCTCCGTTCATGTGCGGAGCTTGTTTACACACCACATCAAGACTTCGTTCTTGCGAAAATAAGAGAAACTAGGATGAAGGTATGATTCTTTTGGTTTTAATTGTTTCAATAAGAAGTGGTAGTGGGGCTATTACCATGGTTGAAAGAGAGGTGGTTGTGATACTCTGTTTTCGTTTGTATCATACCAGCCCTTTCCAAATTATTTTTTTCTGGGTCATGTGAGTTTGATTTTGTCGTAACTCTGACTTAAGTGTCTAGTTGTTGTTTGTGTACGGGGAAAGGACGCCGGAGGGGGAGAGGTGGAAGCGGTAGTGGCGGGTTGTCGTCATGGTTCATTAGTAATTGCATGTTATGTTACTCTGTTTTCGTTTGTGCCGGACCAGCAACTTTTAACTTTATTTCAGAATGTATTGGTTATTCAAAACATATCAAATGAAATTGTAAATACTGTTGGTTCGTCTATTTTCGTAAGTAACAGGGCAACAAGTTTAAGCTGAGTTTACGAATGTTCTTGTTGATCAAAACCTATCAAAGTTTATATCGTTGCAAAGCTCTCGTTTCTGGCTTTCCAACGCCATCTTTATTCGTAATTCCGAGTTCAGACTTAAAAGTTATGACTCCCGAAAGTTGAAGTGTTAGTAGACTACGGCTACGGGTTTTCCGTGAGTAAAGCAAAGCAACTTTGAATCCAATTCTGCTCGTTTCCGTTATTCAAAATCTGACATCTTATATATCGTCGGAAAGCTCCTTTTGTTGTCTTTCCTACTCCACTTTCGGTTTGTAAATCGAGAGATCGTTCCCGAAAGTTATGGGTCCTAAAAGTTGGGGTGACGAGTTGTGTGTTCTGTTTTTGCTTGAAACAGTCACCTGCCTTCGCACTGTTTCTACTCGTTTTCGTTAATCAAATCCCACCGTATGATATATCGTTGGAAACATCTCACTATTAGCTTTCTAGAAACACCTTCGGTATGTAAAACCGAGTTCGGAGGTGAAAGATATAACTTCTACAAGTTGTGGGTTTGTCGATGAAACTCAGTTTTCCTTTGGGTGTATCATCTCGATTTCGATCTATTCTTTTGTCCAAACCCTATCATGTTATTTACCGTTGGAAAGTTTTGGTCGTTGGCTTTACCACTCTATCCTCGAGTTTCAAATTGGACTTCAAAACCGAAAGTTATAAGCCCTTGAAATGCATGTGACGGAACTGCACACGAGGCGTTTGGCGCAGGTTCGAGTCGAGATTCGAGCATCAAATCGATGTCGGATCGGCAAGTTAGTTTATGGATTGTATAGCCTAAATAACGTATATTCCAACCATAATCTTGTTTCCATAAACCGATGGTCGGATAGGCTAGAATTGAAGTCGGAAGTAGTCGCATTGGTTTTAATTCTAGATTTAAATCTTATGTTGTTTTAGATTAATTATGCATCCCAATTAAGAATAGTTTTTCTTGTAGGCGCTATTGAGAAAGCAAGATAGCATTGACCTGAAAGCAAGTTAATTAACATACATGGTCACACATAAAGGAGCAAGGTGGGTTTTACTTTCTCAAAACTATTTTGAGTTATTAAGCTCTATGAAATGTTTGTTTATCCATGAAAGATGTTTTTGTGCGTTCTACTTGTTTAATGCTCTGAATTAATCGATCGAGATTCTTGACTGGCCTAACACGCTAGTGAGAATTGTGTACACGTATGTTAGTAGTGCAATGGGTTGATCGCCATTGTGTGCTAACCAGTTGGAGAGGGCCTATGAGCTTCGGCTTTAAGTCTAACGGTTGGGATCTCTGGGTCAAGACCCGTGATCAGATTTTATGGGACTCACTGGGTTGTAGCCCAAAGTCCGAAAGGAAGGAGGTATAGAGTAAGAGTAACAGTAGAACGTGACAGCGCGCGCACATAAAGAAGTGAATATTGTATGTTTGGAAGCGGCTTTTATATTTTTAAACCTTCCAAATCATATGGTTTATGCATGGATAAACTTATTGTGAAATATTTATAAACTGTTTCACCCACTGAGTACACTAGTGCTCATTCCCAAACTATTTTCAAAATGTTTTCAGGTTGGGCGGACGGTGGTGACGAGCAAAGCTGAGGCGAGGGTTTCTGCTATATATCTATATTATATATTGCTTCCGCTTAAGTTCAAATACTTTTATTCAGAACTCTGATGGGCTTATCTTGTGTATTATTTTTGGGCCCTGTAATACTTGCTTTGATGCTTAATTGCTTAAGGACTCAATTTGAGTCGAGTCTTTGAATATAAAATTCTTGAGTACTGTAGTCATTTTTGTTTTAGCATGAGTCACCATTGAAAGATTTGTACACAATTTATTGGCCCTTTTCGCTTGATTTATTCCAGATAATACAAACCTTATTTCTTTCCCCACTTCTTTTCTCCAACCCCGGCGCACCCCGATGATCGTGTCCTTCTCCGAAAATCGGGCGTGACAAAGTGGTATCGAGCATAAGTTCTTGGCTCGTGGCCTAAAGTTGGATTGTGTTGAGTCTAGAATAGTATCTCTAGACTTATAAGTGTTTCAAGAACCCTCGCCTTGCCGTCACACCGCCCTCAACAAAAAGGTATGTTTGAAATTTTATTTTAAAGCTATGTATGAAGGTGTGCGCGAATGGTGATTTGCTAGAGGCAATCACGAGATGAGAATGTTGTCGTGTTGGACAAGTCCACTCGACCGAGGAATATGTTTTCATGATGAATTTCTTTGGGATCATGATCATGTTGAAAAGTATTATTGTCAAAGTTGGACAAGTCCACTTGACCAAAGTGTATATGTTTTTCGTTGAGTTCCTCTCGAGCTCAAGTGATGAAAGTTTTGAGAGAAAGTATTTGATACAATGTTATGTTTTGTTATACCGAGAACTTTTATGCGGTATGACTTGAAATAAGTAAAGTGGAAGAGACGAAAATTATAGTGATATTTTGTTATGGTAATGAAGGAGATATTTCGTTGTGTTGGATTTTTAAATCAATGCAACTAGAAAGATGATGAAATGGGAAAAGAAAATGATGAGATACGTAGTGATAGTGTTGTTCTCTTGTACGACTTGAGGAGGCACAAGTTGTTTAATAAGTTGATAACTTTTATGGCTTAATAATGTGACACTTTACTATGATAATGGTTTAAGTACTCGTGCTTAAACATAGAAGTTGTGCCTTCAATTTACTTAGATGCTCTCTTACGTAAGGGATTAGTTCTTATATAACTTTTTCACAATAGACGGCTTCATTTGGTGCGCTCTCGAAAGGGGTAGGCGAGCTCATACTTGACAATAATGTGAAGATTGCTTTCACGTATGAGTGTTATGAGGCTTTTGACGCATAATAATCCGATTTATATGGCCCTACTTTGTTGATTAACGTAAGACTAAAGTAATCGTCACGGACCTTGAAGCACTTCGTTGTTTTATAGAAAGAGTATGTAAAAAATGGAGAACAGAAAACAATAACAAAATAAACGTTAATCTCGATTCTCGCCGTAGAGAATGTTAACTGATCCAGAGTTGGAGTTTGTTATACCGGAGTAGTCACATACAATTGATAATGATTGAGATGCTATTGACGGTACACGTGCAGATAACGACGATCGATGTGCTGATGAATTGCAAGAAGTATGAGTGATATACTATTGTATTCTAATTATGTATCATCGAATATTCTTTTACGAGAGTAGATATAAAAGATTTTTCGACACGAAAGAGAGATGAGGATAAATAAGGATTCTTAGGGATTGACATTCTTAAATGGATGGATCTAATCATTTCTCTTGTTTCAGTTCCTTTGACTTGTTCAGTAAGTTGTCAAGTTTTCCTTCCGACACGAATCTTACAAATATCTTGACAACGGAGTTGGGCATTGCTTTTCCATAGCCTAGACTCGAATTGATAACCATATCATTTTCTATACATTTTAAAGTCCTTCTCAAAGGAGTCTTGTTGTGCGTAACAGTCGCCTATCAACATGTTCATCTTTATACTTGGTTATGTGTTGTTTGAATTCTCTTTTCAACAACGCATCTTGATATGCTTTTTCTTGAGAAGGCGATCAGACTATTATCTTGGAATAATATCATAGAATTTTGTTTCAAGATTGAAATATTTTTCTTTTAAGTCTAAACTAGAATCTCTGGACTTTTAAACGTTGGTCAACTTTTTTTGGGTAGTTCCTACACTGCCAATGTTACTTGTGTTTTCCAACTTTTGTAACAAAGTTTTGTCATGTTTGAGATTATGAACTCATATAACCCTTGTTTCGGAATCATTGTCAGCTTGGTTTTCAAACATTTGGCTCAGTTTTAGTAAGAAAAGAAATCAATTTGAGTTTCATAATTCCTTGATAAGATAGTGGTATCTAGCGTGAATATGAGAGCGATCATGAATGAACTGTTATATCAGGTGTTGTTGACCTTTATAGCATAGCAAGATTATGCTGAAAAGAGTGTGATCATAGAGAAACACACTAGATTAGGTATGATGTGATTTCAACCCTTATAAGTTAAGACTTTCACTCTGAGCACGTTAGAATGAATATGAAAGAGAAAACTTACAATGCTTATAGAAGATAGAGAAGTTAGCAAGAATTACCTTGTGTGGTTCGATGATAGATTAAGATCTATCTTCTAAATGATGAGAATAGTTAACATGCCCGAAAAGCGCATCGCAAGAATAATCATGTGGAGAAGTAAGAGGTGATATTTCCAGAAGACATCTCATCATACCCTTGTTAATTGAGTACCTCAACAATGGAGATGACGAACGAACGCTCAAATGCATGATGTACTCACCTATGATTTAGTAACGTATTTATCAATCATCGAACTTCCACCTAAATTGACGGCTCTTCTATGATGGTATTTATACGGATGGTCTGATTGATAACTTCGTCGAGCACGAGATTTATTCAGATGCCTCACGCGTTATTCTCTTAATGCTTAAAGTTTCACCTCTTCGTCGAGCAAGATACAACTTTAAGGCACGACCTTTAGGCTATATGATTATACGATGGTACCTCTCTAACGATTCTTCAAGAGTACAAGCTCAGTTGGAGTCAACTGTTGCGGACAACTCCAAGCACTTAGTATATTTGAGACGGTTAGATCAAGATCACACGATATCGATGCTTGATGCGAAGATAAAGACATGAGTAACACCACCACCGTGTCATGTTATATTAATACATCTTGGAGTATGACGCTTTTAAGACACTTGATCACGAACGATGAAAAAGAGAACCTGACTAAGACTTGAAGTAGTAGACGCAAGATTATTTAAAAAGTATATGCCTATATAGTTGGTCATTTATTTCTTATTGGACCATTCCACTTATTTTACTTCAACTAAACAGCTATGCCATTTTGATACTATAATTGCCGGAATCTGTTTTGATAGTTCATCCCAACGGATCATTCTGTGTTTGTTTGAACTCCCTTGAAAGTATCATCTGATAAAATTGCGATTGCCAATATTATTCAATTCTCTTGGATCACCTAATTTTGTTTTTGGCTCTATGATGAGTTTTTTTTTCTATATTGGTTATAAAGTGCAGTTTTCATCAAACTGACTGGGTGTAGTAATCTGGTCTTGACTTTCTTTAGAGATATCTGTCTCTAATCCAACCCAATTATCGGTTCAACAATATATTATACATGTTCAGGCTTCCAATATTTTAGGGATTTTGGTTTCTCGAAGTTGTCTATGGAAGTAGGAAGGTTTCCAAGAAGTTGAAAGTTACTCTCTTTAGTCCTCTATATCCATCAAATATTGAATCTTTGTAGCCTCTAAATATTTGATCTTACAAAGGATTAGAAGTGAGACCATTTTAATTAATTTCATCTTGATTAAGATTGGGAATAAAGTTTTCATTTTCTTATTCCTCTCGAACTTGGAAGACGAACTTCACATTTCGTTTGTTCCATCCACACTATTTACCAGCCCTCAGAAATTGGTCATAGTTCATCTCGAAACTTGATCTCTGATGATTATTCCATATATCTGTTTCTAACCTCGTTGAAATAATTGCTTGATTCATAAATTTATGAATATATTCTTCTTCCCCTTTGATGATATAGTCAGACTTATTTCGTATTATATTTTCCTAAGATCAATCTTGTTACTTATCGTTCCATCTATTCGTTTTAACCTCATTGAACATATCCTTTGATTGGCGTAAGTATGAAACTTTTCTTCTGAAATATCTCTATTATGTAACCTGATTCTAATAAAGGTTACACAACAACCGTAATAGCTAAATCTGCCAAGGAAGATAAGTATGAGCGAAAATAAGGAGATGAATTATTTTTAGAGAAGATAAGTTCTCGATCGATGATCTTTCAGACAACAACAAATAACGCTCTTATGGTTGAGAAGGGATTGTGTGTCAGAAATTAAAGGGCGAGACCGGAAGTTCGTAATACTCTATAACGGTCTACACATGAGATACCGCAACGTATCCCTAAGTAAACTAGAAGAGGGTTTTCTGAATTAATATCTCAATTTAATTGATGATTGGTTTTTCTTTTATTTTTCTCCTTGGTAGCGGCTTTCGAACCTAAGATTAGCTGATTTATTTTCATACAATGCTTGTTGATAGAAGCAAGGAGTTTTGCAAGGGAAAGCAACGTACAACCTATAAACTCTCCACATCTATATGTAGAAAGCGTTTGTAACTCATAGCTGGAATAAATATAGTTTCGGAGCATAAGAACCAGACTCACGAAGCAATTCCTGGATTGAAAGATATGAAGAAAGTGGTAATTTTGTTCGTGTAATGTTGCCTTATCTTTCATCGTATTAGGCGCTATATGAAAGACTAGATTATTTTAGCCCTAGGAAATTTCAAAGAGAAGTGAAGCGCATTGTTATAAGCTTTATCAACAGATTAAACCACTTCTAACTGGGCCAAAGTCAAATGATAGATAAAGTCAACGAGTTTCCTTTCAATTCGAATGACGTTTCGATTCGATAGATGAACATAATAGTACCTCAAGAAGATTTTAGAGTATACGGCGTGCAGTTGTCGATCACCTCAGATTGTGATTCCGCATTCATCTCAAAATGCTAGAAGAGTTTATACGAAACGATCAACGAGTAATTGAGTATTGGTTCGGTTCTCGATCCATGAACCGTATGGAAAGTTGGAGGGAACTATTTAAATTCATGATAGATTTGGAAGTTACTTTTCTCCAAGTGGAAGACATCTATTACGAAAGCAATAAGACAAGGATTACCATGACAGCTTATGTAAGTGTATAATGTCGAGAGATGAAGATACTTGGATAATGGTTAGTCCAAGAAAATGCGAGAAAATCTATGGCGATAAGGAGAAATTATAGTGATGAGCGTAAAATAATTTTATGATTAGTTGTTCATAATAAATTATTCTCGAAGTATTCTCTCTCTCGTAAAGAATTGTATGATCTAGAAAAAAAAATTGAGTTTACAAGAAGTTCTTAAACTACGGAGTAAGATAGTTAAGGTTCTTTAGCGAACGACTCTGTCACCTAGTTCAATAGACGTATGTGTGGCGTCTCTCATGTTTAAGAATGTTATTGTTGAGCATCAACACGAAGTCAAGTATGATGAAGTGGTCCTGTGTTCAGACTAAATTGTGAAAGAAAGACTAGATCATATACGTAATTGTAAGCCTCATGTTTTGAGGAACGAGAAAGTTCCTCGAGTTATATGATATTTCAAAGAGAGGAAGAGGTAATATGAGAATTTTCAAGTATGATGAAAGTATAACATTCAAGTTGCAATGAGAAAACTACGCAAATTTCGAGGACGAAATTTTTGTAAGGAGTGAAGGATGTAATATCCCAAAATTTCAATTAAGTTAAGTTAGAATAGACGAGTCTAATGAAAATGAATAATTGATTAAAATTTCTTAAGATACAGACACGAATTATTATGTAAGTGTTCATGTCCGGAAAAGATTTATTTTTCGACTCGTATTCCCTATACGTATATATAAATGTATATTGAACCTCATTTGTATTATAAAAAAATATATGTTTCTTCAAGGTTAAGTTTAAAATAATAATATAAAAATATTTACTAATATAGTAAATATTAGATGGAAGAAGTCGGCCATCTTAATTTTGTCCTCATTCCCTTAGACGCCTCCTTCCGTGTGTTCTCTTCTTTTCCTCCCATGAGTTTATCAAGAAAATAAAGATAATGAAGAAGGAAATAGATGTGGTCACCGCTTTCTACCACGTATCTCCTCCACGGCTCCACCTATTTCATATGTAAAGCATGCGGTGGGTTGGTAAAAAAATCCAAGATTGGAGATTCTTGAACCTAGGTAAAGTAGTGATCCCTCATGCTAAAGCTTACGCCATTTGACCACTTCCATTTCTTGTGCCTTTCCGTAACATAATTTCCTTCTCCCTCTCGATATCTCGATCCATCTATACGTACACAGTTGGTTGCTCCGTTCATGTGCAGAGCTTGTTTACACACCACATCAAGACTTCGTTCTTGCGTAAAATAAGAGAAACTAGGATGAAGGTATGATTCTTTTGGTTTTAATTGTTTCAATCGAAGTGGTAGTGGGGCTATTACCATGGTTGAAAGAGAGGTGGTTGTGATACTGTTTTCGTTTGTATCATACCAGCCCTTTCCAAATTATTTTTTTTTCGGGTCATGTGAGTTTGATTTTGTCGTAACTCCGACTTAAGTGTCTAGTTGTTGTTTGTGTACGGGGAAAGGACGCCTGAGGGGGGAGAGGTGGAAGCGGTAGTGGCGGGTTGTCGTCATGGTTCATTAGTAATTGCATGTTATGTTACTCTGTTTTCGTTTGTGCCGGACCAGCAACTTTTAACTTTATTTCAGAATGTATTGGTTATTCAAAACATATCAAATGAAATTGTAAATACTGTTGGTTCGTCTATTTTCGTAAGTAGCAGGGCAACAAGTTTAAGCTCAGTTTACGAATGTTCTTGTTGATCAAAACCTATCAAAGTTTATATCGTTGGAAAGCTCTCGTTTCTGGCTTTCCAACGCCATCTTTTATTCGTAATTCCGAGTTCGACTTTAAAAGTTATGACTCCCGAAAGTTGAAGTGTTAGTAGACTACGGCTACGGGTTTTCCGTGAGTAAAGCAGCAACTTTGAATCCAATTTCTGCTCGTTTCCGTTATTCAAAATCTGACATCTTATATATCGTCGGAAAGCTCCTTTTGTTGTCTTTCCTACTCCACTTTCGGTTTGTAAATCAGAGATCGTTCCCGAAAGTTATGGGTCCTAAAAGTTGGGGTGACGAGTTGTGTGTTCTGTTTTTGCTGAAACAGGTCAGCTGCCTTCAGACCTGTTTCTACTCGTTTTCGTTAATCAAATCCCACTGTATGATATATCGTTGGAAACATCTCACTATTAGCTTTCTAGAAACACCTTCGGTATGTAAAACCGAGTTCGGAGGTGAAAGATATAACTTCTACAAGTTGTGGGTTTGTCGATGAAACTCAGTTTTCCTTTGGGTGTATCATCTCGATTTCTGATCTATTCTTTTGTCCAAACCCTATCATGTTATTTACCGTTGGAAAGTTTTGGTCGTTGGCTTTACCACTCTATCCTCGAGTTTCAAATTGGACTTCAAAACCGAAAGTTATAAGCCTTTGAAATGCATGTGACGGAACCGCACACGAGGCGTTTGGCGCGCAGTTCGAGTCGAGATTCGAGCATCAAATCGATGTCGGATCGGCAAGTTAGTTTATGGATTGTATAGCCTAAATAACGTATATTCCAACCATAATCTTGTTTCCATAAACCGATGGTCGGATAGGCTAGAATTGAAGTCGGAAGTAGTCGCATTGGTTTTAATTCTAGATTTAAATCTTATGTTGTTTTAGATTAATTATGCATCCCAATTAAGAATAGTTTTTCTTGTAGGCGCTATTGAGAAAGCAAGATAGCATTGACCTGAAAGCAAGTTAATTAACATACATGGTCACACATAAAGGAGCAAGGTGGGTTTTACTTTCTCAAAACTATTTTGAGTTATTAAGCTCTATGAAATGTTTGTTTATCCATGAAAGATGTTTTTGTGCGTTCTACTTGTTTAATGCTCTGAATTAATCGATCGAGATTCTTGACTGGCCTAACACGCTAGTGAGAATTGTGTACACGTATGTTAGTAGTGCAATGGGTTGATCGCCATTGTGTGCTAACCAGTTGGAGAGGGCCTATGAGCTTCGGCTTTAAGTCTAACGGTTGGGATCTCTGGGTCAAGACCCGTGATCAGATTTTTATGGGACTCACTGGGTTGTAGCCCAAAGTCCGAAAGGAAGGAGGTATAGAGTAAGAGTAACGAAGAGAACGTGACAGCGCGCACATAAAGAAGTGAATATTGTATGTTTGGAAGCGGCTTTTATATTTTTAAACCTTCCAAATCATATGGTTTATGCATGGATAAACTTATTGTGAAATATTTATAAACTGTTTCACCCACTGAGTACACTAGTGCTCATTCCCAAACTATTTTCAAAATGTTTTCAGGTTGGGCGGACGGTGGTGACGAGCAAAGCTGAGGCGAGGGTTTCTGCTATATATCTATATTATATATTGCTTCCGCTTAAGTTCAAATACTTTTATTCAGAACTCTGATGGGCTTATCTTGTGTATTATTTTTTGGGCCCCGTAATACTTGCTTTGATGCTTAATTGCTTAAGGACTCAATTTGAGTCGAGTCTTTGAATATAAAATTCTTGAGTACTTGTAGTCATTTTTGTTTTAGCATGAGTCACCATTGAAAGATTTGTACACAATTTATTGGCCCTTTTCGCTTGATTTATTCCAGATAATACAAACCTTATTTCTTTCCCCACTTCTTTTCTCCAACCCCAGTCGCACCCTGATGATCGTGTCCTTCTCCGAAAATCGGGGCGTGACAAAGTGGTATCAGAGCATAAGTTCTTGGCTCTGTGGCCTAAAGTTGGATTGTGTTGAGTCTAGAATAGTATCTCTAGACTTATAAGTGTTTCAAGAACCCTCGGCTTGCCGTCACACTTGCCCTCAACAAAAAGGTATGTTTGAAATTTTATTTTAAAGCTATGTATGAAGGTGTGCGCGAATGGTGATTTGCTAGAGGCAATCACGAGATGAGAATGTTGTCGTGTTGGACAAGTCCACTCGACCGAGGAATATGTTTTCATGATGAATTTCTTTGGGATCATGATCATGTTGAAAAGTATTATTGTCAAAGTTGGACAAGTCCACTTGACCAGTGTATATGTTTTTCGTTGAGTTCCTCTGAGCTCAAGTGATGAAAGTTTTGAGAGAAAGTATTTGATACAATGTTATGTTTTGTTATACTGAGAACTTTTATGCAGTATGACTTGAAATAAGTAAAGTGGAAGAGACGAAAATTATAGTGATATTTTGTTATGGTAATGAAGGAGATATTTCGTTGTGTTGGATTTTTAAATCAATGCAACTAGAAAGATGATGAAATGGGAAAAGAAAATGATGAGATACGTAGTGATAGTGTTGTTCTCTTGTACGACTTGAGGAGGCACAAGTTGTTTAATAAGTTGATAACTTTTATGGCTTAATAATGTGACACTTTACTATGATAATGGTTTAAGTACTCGTGCTTAAACATAGAAGTTGTGCCTTCAATTTACTTAGATGCTCTCTTACGTAAGGGATTAGTTCTTATATAACTTTTTCACAATAGACGGCTTCATTTGGTGCGCTACTGAAAGGGGTAGGCGAGCTCATACTTGACAATAATGTGAAGATTGCTTTCACGTATGAGTGTTATGAGGCTTTTGACGCATAATAATCCGATTTATATGGCCCTACTTTGTTGATTAACGTAAGACTAAAGTAATCGTCACGGACCTTGAAGCACTTCGTTGTTTTATAGAAAGAGTATGTAAAAAATGGAGAACAGAAAACAATAACAAAATAAACGTTAATCTCGATTCTCGCCGTAGAGAATGTTAACTGATCCAGAGTTGGAGTTTGTTATACCGGAGTAGTCACATACAATTGATAATGATTGAGATGCTATTGACGGTACACGTGCAGATAACGACGATCGATGTGCTGATGAATTGCAAGAAGTATGAGTGATATACTATTGTATTCTAATTATGTATCATCGAATATTCTTTTCTGAGAGTAGATATAAAAGATTTTTCGACACGAAAGAGAGATGAGGATAAATAAGGATTCTTAGGGATTGACATTCTTAAATGGATGGATCTAATCATTTCTCTTGTTTCAGTTCCTTTGACTTGTTCAGTAAGTTGTCAAGTTTTCCTTCCGACACGAATCTTACAAATATCTTGACAACGGAGTTGGGCATTGCTTTTCCATAGCCTAGACTCGAATTGATAACCATATCATTTTCTATACATTTTAAAGTCCTTCTCAAAGGAGTCTTGTTGTGCGTAACAGTCGCCTATCAACATGTTCATCTTTATACTTGGTTATGTGTTGTTTGAATTCTCTTTTCAACAACGCATCTTGATATGCTTTTTCTTGAGAAGGCGATCAGACTATTATCTTGGAATAATATCATAGAATTTTGTTTCAAGATTGAAATATTTTTCTTTTAAGTCTAGACTAAAATCTCTGGACTTTTAAACGTTGGTCAACTTTTTTGGGTAGTTCCTACACTGCCAATGTTACTTGTGTTTTCCAACTTTTGTAACAAAGTTTTGTCATGTTTGAGATTATGAACTCATATAACCCTTGTTTCGGAATCATTGTCAGCTTGGTTTTCAAACATTTGGCTCAGTTTTAGTAAGAAAAGAAATCAATTTGAGTTGCATAATTCCTTGATAAGATAGTGGTATCTAGCGTGAATATGAGAGCGATCATGAATGAACTGTTATATCAGGTGTTGTTGACCTTTATAGCATAGCAAGATTATGCTGAAAAGAGTGTGATCATAGAGAAACACACTAGATTAGGTATGATGTGATTTCAACCCTTATAAGTTAAGACTTTCACTCTGAGCACGTTAGAATGAATATGAAAGAGAAAACTTACAATGCTTATAGAAGATAGAGAAGTTAGCAAGAATTACCTTGTGTGGTTCGATGATAGATTAAGATCTATCTTCTAAATGATGAGAATAGTTAACATGCCCGAAAAGCGCATCGCAAGAATAATCATGTGGAGAAGTAAGAGGTGATATTTCCGTAAGACATCTCATCATACCCTTGTTAATTGAGTACCTCAACAATGGAGATGACGAACGAACGCTCAAATGCATGATGTACTCACCTATGATTTAGTAACGTATTTATCAATCATCGAACTTCCACCTAAATTGACGGCTCTTCTATGACGGTATTTATACGGATGGTCTGATTGATAACTTCGTCGAGCACGAGATTTATTCAGATGCCTCACGCGTTATTCTCTTACTGCTTAAAGTTTCACCTCTTCGTCGAGCAAGATACAACTTTAAGGCACGACCTTTAGGCTATATGATTATACGATGGTACCTCTCTAACGATTCTTCAAGAGTACAAGCTCAGTTGGAGTCAACTGTGCGGACAACTCCAAGCACTTAGTATATTTGAGACGGTTAGATCAAGATCACACGATATCGATGCTTGATGCGAAGATAAAGACATGAGTAACACCACCACCGTGTCATGTTATATTAATACATCTTGGAGTATGACGCTTTTAAGACACTTGATCACGAACGATGAAAAAGAGAACCTGACTAAGACTTGAAGTAGTAGACGCAAGATTATTTAAAAAGTATATGCCTATATAGTTGGTCATTTATTTCTTATTGGACCATTCCACTTATTTTACTTCAACTAAACAGCTATGCCATTTTGATACTATAATTGCCGGAATCTGTTTTGATAGTTCATCCCAACGGATCATTCTGTGTTTGTTTGAACTCCCTTGAAAGTATCATCTGATAAAATTGCGATTGCCAATATTATTCAATTCTCTTGGATCACCTAATTTTGTTTTTGGCTCTATGATGAGTTTTTTTTTCTATATTGGTTATAAAGTGCAGTTTTCTGTCAAACTGACTGGGTGTAGTAATCTGGTCTTGACTTTCTTTAGAGATATCTGTCTCTAATCCAACCCAATTATCGGTTCAACAATATATTATACATGTTCAGGCTTCCAATATTTTAGGGATTTTGGTTTCTCGAAGTTGTCTATGGAAGTAGGAAGGTTTCCAAGAAGTTGAAAGTTACTCTCTTTAGTCCTCTATATCCATCAAATATTGAATCTTTGTAGCCTCTAAATATTTGATCTTACAGTGATTAGAAGTGAGACCATTTTAATTAATTTCATCTTGATTAAGATTGGGAATAAAGTTTTCATTTTCTTATTCCTCTCGAACTTGGAAGACGAACTTCACATTTCGTTTGTTCCATCCACACTATTTACCAGCCCTCAGAAATTGGTCATAGTTCATCTCGAAACTTGATCTCCGATGATTATTCCATATATCCGTTTCTAACCTCGTTGAAATAATTGCTTGATTCATAAATTTATGAATATATTCTTCTTCCCCTTTGATGATATAGTCGAACTTATTTCGTATTATATTTTCCTAAGATCAATCTTGTTACTTATCGTTCCATCTATTCGTTTTAACCTCATTGAACATATCCTTTGATTGGCGAAGTATGAAACTTTTCTTCCGAAATATCTCTATTATGTAACCTGATTCTAATAAAGGTTACACAACAACCGTAATAGCTAAATCGCCAAGGAAGATAAGTATGAGCGAAAATAAGGAGATGAATTATTTTTAGAGAAGATAAGTTCTCGATCGATGATCTTTCAGACAACAACAAATAACGCTCTTATGGTTGAGAAGGGATTGTGTGTCAGAAATTAAAGGGCGAGACCGGAAGCTCGTAATACTCTATAACGGTCTACACATGAGATACCGCAACGTATCCCTAAGTAAACTAGAAGAGGGTTTTCTGAATTAATATCTCAATTTAATTGATGATTGGTTTTTCTTTTATTTTTCTCCTTGGTAGCGGCTTTCGAACCTAAGATTAGCTGATTTATTTTCATACAATGCTTGTTGATAGAAGCAAGGAGTTTTGCAAGGGAAAGCAACGTACAACCTATAAACTCTCCACATCTATATGTAGAAAGCGTTTGTAACTCATAGCTGGAATAAATATAGTTTCGGAGCATAAGAACCAGACTCACGAAGCAATTCATGGATTGAAAGATATGAAGAAAGTGGTAATTTTGTTCGTGTAATGTTGCCTTATCTTTCATCGTATTAGGCGCTATATGAAAGACTAGATTATTTTAGCCCTAGGAAATTTCAAAGAGAAGTGAAGCGCATTGTTATAAGCTTTATCAACAGATTAAACCACTTCTAACTGGGCCAAAGTCAAATGATAGATAAAGTCAACGAGTTTCCTTTCAATTCGAATGACGTTTCGATTCGATAGATGAACATAATAGTACCTCAAGAAGATTTTAGAGTATACGGCGTGCAGTTGTCGATCACCTCAGATTGTGATTCCAGATTCATCTCAAAATGCTAGAAGAGTTTATACGAAACGATCAACGAGTAATTGAGTATTGGTTCAGTTCTCGATCCATGAACTGTATGGAAAGTTGGAGGGAACTATTTAAATTCATGATAGATTTGGAAGTTACTTTTCTCCAAGTGGAAGACATCTATTACGAAAGCAATAAGACAAGGATTACCATGACAGCTTATGTAAGTGTATAATGTCGAGAGATGAAGATACTGGATAATGGTTAGTCCAAGAAAATGCAGAAAATCTATGGCGATAAGGAGAAATTATAGTGATGAGCGTAAAATAATTTTATGATTAGTTGTTCATAATAAATTATTCTCGAAGTATTCTCTCTCTGTAAAGAATTGTATGATCTAGAAAAAAAATTGAGTTTACAAGAAGTTCTTAAACTACGGAGTAAGATAGTTAAGGTTCTTTAGCGAACGACTCGTCACCTAGTTCAATAGACGTATGTGTGGCGTCTCTCATGTTTAAGAATGTTATTGTTGAGCATCAACACGAAGTCAAGTATGATGAAGTGGTCCTGTGTTCAGACTAAATTGTGAAAGAAAGACTAGATCATATACGTAATTGTAAGCCTCATGTTTTGAGGAACGAGAAAGTTCCTCGAGTTATATGATATTTCAAAGAGAGGAAGAGGTAATATGAGAATTTTCAAGTATGATGAAAGTATAACATTCAAGTTGCAATGAGAAAACTACGCAAATTTCGAGGACGAAATTTTTGTAAGGAGTGAAGGATGTAATATCCCAAAATTTCAATTAAGTTAAGTTAGAATAGACGAGTCTAATGAAAATGAATAATTGATTAAAATTTCTTAAGATACGGATACGAATTATTATGTAAGTGTTCATGTCCAGGAAAAGATTTATTTTTCGACTCGTATTCCCTATACGTATATATAAATGTATATTGAACCTCATTTGTATTATAAAAAAATATATGTTTCTTCAAGGTTAAGTTTAAAATAATAATATAAAAATATTTACTAATATAGTAAATATTAGATGGAAGAAGTCGGCCATCTTAATTTTGTCCTCATTCCCTTAGACGCCTCCTTCCGTGTGTTCTCTTCTTTTCCTCCCATGAGTTTATCAAGAAAATAAAGATAATGAAGAAGGAAATAGATGTGGTCACCGCTTTCTACCACGTATCTCCTCCACGGCTCCACCTATTTCATATGTAAAGCATGCGGTGGGTTGGTAAAAAAATCCAAGATTGGAGATTCTTGAACCTAGGTAAAGTAGTGATCCCTCATGCTAAAGCTTACGCCATTTGACCACTTCCATTTCTTGTGCCTTTCCGTAACATAATTTCCTTCTCCCTCTCGATATCTCGATCCATCTATACGTACACGCGTTGGTTGCTCCGTTCATGTGCGAGCTTGTTTACACACCACATCAAGACTTCGTTCTTGCAGAAAATAAGAGAAACTAGGATGAAGGTATGATTCTTTTGGTTTTAATTGTTTCAATCAGAAGTGGTAGTGGGGCTATTACCATGGTTGAAAGAGAGGTGGTTGTGATACTCTGTTTTCGTTTGTATCATACCAGCCCTTTCCAAATTATTTTTTTTCTGGGTCATGTGAGTTTGATTTTGTCGTAACTCTGACTTAAGTGTCTAGTTGTTGTTTGTGTACGGGGAAAGGACGCCGGAGGGGGAGAGGTGGAAGCGGTAGTGGCGGGTTGTCGTCATGGTTCATTAGTAATTGCATGTTATGTTACTCTGTTTTCGTTTGTGCCGGACCAAGCAACTTTTAACTTTATTTCAGAATGTATTGGTTATTCAAAACATATCAAATGAAATTGTAAATACTGTTGGTTCGTCTATTTTCGTAAGTAGCAGGGCAACAAGTTTAAGCTCAGTTTACGAATGTTCTTGTTGATCAAAACCTATCAAAGTTTATATCGTTGGAAAGCTCTCGTTTCTGGCTTTCCAACGCCATCTTTATTCGTAATTCCGAGTTCGGACTTAAAAGTTATGACTCCCGAAAGTTGAAGTGTTAGTAGACTACGGCTACGGGTTTTCCGTGAGTAAAGCAGCAACTTTGAATCCAATTTCTGCTCGTTTCCGTTATTCAAAATCTGACATCTTATATATCGTCGGAAAGCTCCTTTTGTTGTCTTTCCTACTCCACTTTCGGTTTGTAAATCAGAGATCGTTCCCGAAAGTTATGGGTCCTAAAAGTTGGGGTGACGAGTTGTGTGTTCTGTTTTCTTTGAAACAGTCAGCTGCCTTCGGACTGTTTCTACTCGTTTTCGTTAATCAAATCCCACTGTATGATATATCGTTGGAAACATCTCACTATTAGCTTTCTAGAAACACCTTCGGTATGTAAAACCGAGTTCGGAGGTGAAAGATATAACTTCTACAAGTTGTGGGTTTGTCGATGAAACTCAGTTTTCCTTTGGGTGTATCATCTCGATTTCCGATCTATTCTTTTGTCCAAACCCTATCATGTTATTTACCGTTGGAAAGTTTTGGTCGTTGGCTTTACCACTCTATCCTCGAGTTTCAAATTGGACTTCAAAACCGAAAGTTATAAGCCTTTGAAATGCATGTGACGGAACTGCACACGAGGCGTTTGGCGCAGGTTCGAGTCGAGATTCGAGCATCAAATCGATGTCGGATCGGCAAGTTAGTTTATGGATTGTATAGCCTAAATAACGTATATTCCAACCATAATCTTGTTTCCATAAACCGATGGTCGGATAGGCTAGAATTGAAGTCGGAAGTAGTCGCATTGGTTTTAATTCTAGATTTAAATCTTATGTTGTTTTAGATTAATTATGCATCCCAATTAAGAATAGTTTTTCTTGTAGGCGCTATTGAGAAAGCAAGATAGCATTGACTCGAAAGCAAGTTAATTAACATACATGGTCACACATAAAGGAGCAAGGTGGGTTTTACTTTCTCAAAACTATTTTGAGTTATTAAGCTCTATGAAATGTTTGTTTATCCATGAAAGATGTTTTTGTGCGTTCTACTTGTTTAATGCTCTGAATTAATCGATCGAGATTCTTGACTGGCCTAACACGCTAGTGAGAATTGTGTACACGTATGTTAGTAGTGCAATGGGTTGATCGCCATTGTGTGCTAACCAGTTGGAGAGGGCCTATGAGCTTCGGCTTTAAGTCTAACGGTTGGGATCTCTGGGTCAAGACCCGTGATCAGATTTTATGGGACTCACTGGGTTGTAGCCCAAAGTCCGAAAGGAAGGAGGTATAGAGTAAGAGTAACAGTAGAACGTGACAGCGCGCGCACATAAAGAAGTGAATATTGTATGTTTGGAAGCGGCTTTTATATTTTTAAACCTTCCAAATCATATGGTTTATGCATGGATAAACTTATTGTGAAATATTTATAAACTGTTTCACCCACTGAGTACACTAGTGCTCATTCCCAAACTATTTTCAAAATGTTTTCAGGTTGGGCGGACGGTGGTGACGAGCAAAGCTGAGGCGAGGGTTTCTGCTATATATCTATATTATATATTGCTTCCGCTTAAGTTCAAATACTTTTATTCAGAACTCTGATGGGCTTATCTTGTGTATTATTTTTGGGCCCTGTAATACTTGCTTTGATGCTTAATTGCTTAAGGACTCAATTTGAGTCGAGTCTTTGAATATAAAATTCTTGAGTACTGTAGTCATTTTTGTTTTAGCATGAGTCACCATTGAAAGATTTGTACACAATTTATTGGCCCTTTTCGCTTGATTTATTCCAGATAATACAAACCTTATTTCTTTCCCCACTTCTTTTCTCCAACCCCAGTCGCACCCTGATGATCGTGTCCTTCTCCGAAAATCGGGGCGTGACAAAGTGGTATCAGAGCATAAGTTCTTGGCTCTGTGGCCTAAAGTTGGATTGTGTTGAGTCTAGAATAGTATCTCTAGACTTATAAGTGTTTCAGTAACCCTCAGCTTGCCGTCACACTGCCCTCAACAAAAAGGTATGTTTGAAATTTTATTTTAAAGCTATGTATGAAGGTGTGCGCGAATGGTGATTTGCTAGAGGCAATCACGAGATGAGAATGTTGTCGTGTTGGACAAGTCCACTCGACCGAGGAATATGTTTTCATGATGAATTTCTTTGGGATCATGATCATGTTGAAAAGTATTATTGTCAAAGTTGGACAAGTCCACTTGACCAGTGTATATGTTTTTCGTTGAGTTCCTCTGAGCTCAAGTGATGAAAGTTTTGAGAGAAAGTATTTGATACAATGTTATGTTTTGTTATACTGAGAACTTTTATGCGGTATGACTTGGAAATAAGTAAAGTGGAAGAGACGAAAATTATAGTGATATTTTGTTATGGTAATGAAGGAGATATTTCGTTGTGTTGGATTTTTAAATCAATGCAACTAGAAAGATGATGAAATGGGAAAAGAAAATGATGAGATACGTAGTGATAGTGTTGTTCTCTTGTACGACTTGAGGAGGCACAAGTTGTTTAATAAGTTGATAACTTTTATGGCTTAATAATGTGACACTTTACTATGATAATGGTTTAAGTACTCGTGCTTAAACATAGAAGTTGTGCCTTCAATTTACTTAGATGCTCTCTTACGTAAGGGATTAGTTCTTATATAACTTTTTCACAATAGACGGCTTCATTTGGTGCGCTGCGAAAGGGGTAGGCGAGCTCATACTTGACAATAATGTGAAGATTGCTTTCACGTATGAGTGTTATGAGGCTTTTGACGCATAATAATCCGATTTATATGGCCCTACTTTGTTGATTAACGTAAGACTAAAGTAATCGTCACGGACCTTGAAGCACTTCGTTGTTTTATAGAAAGAGTATGTAAAAAATGGAGAACAGAAAACAATAACAAAATAAACGTTAATCTCGATTCTCGCCGTAGAGAATGTTAACCGATCCGGAGTTGGAGTTTGTTATACCGGAGTAGTCACATACAATTGATAATGATTGAGATGCTATTGACGGTACACGTGCAGATAACGACGATCGATGTGCTGATGAATTGCAAGAAGTATGAGTGATATACTATTGTATTCTAATTATGTATCATCGAATATTCTTTTACGAGAGTAGATATAAAAGATTTTTCGACACGAAAGAGAGATGAGGATAAATAAGGATTCTTAGGGATTGACATTCTTAAATGGATGGATCTAATCATTTCTCTTGTTTCAGTTCCTTTGACTTGTTCAAGAAGTTGTCAAGTTTTCCTTCCGACACGAATCTTACAAATATCTTGACAACGGAGTTGGGCATTGCTTTTCCATAGCCTAGACTCGAATTGATAACCATATCATTTTCTATACATTTTAAAGTCCTTCTCAAAGGAGTCTTGTTGTGCGTAACAGTCGCCTATCAACATGTTCATCTTTATACTTGGTTATGTGTTGTTTGAATTCTCTTTTCAACAACGCATCTTGATATGCTTTTTCTTGAGAAGGCGATCAGACTATTATCTTGGAATAATATCATAGAATTTTGTTTCAAGATTGAAATATTTTTCTTTTAAGTCTAGACTAAAATCTCCGGACTTTTAAACGTTGGTCAACTTTTTTTGGGTAGTTCCTACACCGCCAATGTTACTTGTGTTTTCCAACTTTTGTAACAAAGTTTTGTCATGTTTGAGATTATGAACTCATATAACCCTTGTTTCGGAATCATTGTCGGCTTGGTTTTCAAACATTTGGCTCGGTTTTAGTAAGAAAAGAAATCAATTTGAGTTGCATAATTCCTTGATAAGATAGTGGTATCTAGCGTGAATATGAGAGCGATCATGAATGAACTGTTATATCGGGTGTTGTTGACCTTTATAGCATAGCAAGATTATCTTTGAAAAGAGTGTGATCATAGAGAAACACACTAGATTAGGTATGATGTGATTTCAACCCTTATAAGTTAAGACTTTCACTCTGAGCACGTTAGAATGAATATGAAAGAGAAAACTTACAATGCTTATAGAAGATAGAGAAGTTAGCAAGAATTACCTTGTGTGGTTCGATGATAGATTAAGATCTATCTTCTAAATGATGAGAATAGTTAACATGCCCGAAAAGCGCATCGCAAGAATAATCATGTGGAGAAGTAAGAGGTGATATTTCCAGAAGACATCTCATCATACCCTTGTTAATTGAGTACCTCAACAATGGAGATGACGAACGAACGCTCAAATGCATGATGTACTCACCTATGATTTAGTAACGTATTTATCAATCATCGAACTTCCACCTAAATTGACGGCTCTTCTATGACGGTATTTATACGGATGGTCTGATTGATAACTTCGTCGAGCACGAGATTTATTCAGATGCCTCACGCGTTATTCTCTTACTGCTTAAAGTTTCACCTCTTCGTCGAGCAAGATACAACTTTAAGGCACGACCTTTAGGCTATATGATTATACGATGGTACCTCTCTAACGATTCTTCAAGAGTACAAGCTCGAGTTGGAGTCAACTTTGCGGACAACTCCAAGCACTTAGTATATTTGAGACGGTTAGATCAAGATCACACGATATCGATGCTTGATGCGAAGATAAAGACATGAGTAACACCACCACCGTGTCATGTTATATTAATACATCTTGGAGTATGACGCTTTTAAGACACTTGATCACGAACGATGAAAAAGAGAACCTGACTAAGACTTGAAGTAGTAGACGCAAGATTATTTAAAAAGTATATGCCTATATAGTTGGTCATTTATTTCTTATTGGACCATTCCACTTATTTTACTTCAACTAAACAGCTATGCCATTTTGATACTATAATTGCTGAATCTGTTTTGATAGTTCATCCCAACGGATCATTACGTGTTTGTTTGAACTCCCTTGAAAGTATCATCCGATAAAATTGCGATTGCCAATATTATTCAATTCTCTTGGATCACCTAATTTTGTTTTTGGCTCTATGATGAGTTTTTTTTCTATATTGGTTATAAAGTGCGGTTTTTCGTCAAACGGTAGGGTGTAGTAATCTGGTCTTGACTTTCTTTAGAGATATCTCGTCTCTAATCCAACCCAATTATCCGGTTCAACAATATATTATACATGTTCAGGCTTCCAATATTTTAGGGATTTTGGTTTCTCGAAGTTGTCTATGGAAGTAGGAAGGTTTCCAAGAAGTTGAAAGTTACTCTCTTTAGTCCTCTATATCCATCAAATATTGAATCTTTGTAGCCTCTAAATATTTGATCTTACAGTGATTAGAAGTGAGACCATTTTAATTAATTTCATCTTGATTAAGATTGGGAATAAAGTTTTCATTTTCTTATTCCTCTCGAACTTGGAAGACGAACTTCACATTTCGTTTGTTCCATCCACACTATTTACCAGCCCTCAGAAATTGGTCATAGTTCATCTCGAAACTTGATCTCTGATGATTATTCCATATATCTGTTTCTAACCTCGTTGAAATAATTGCTTGATTCATAAATTTATGAATATATTCTTCTTCCCCTTTGATGATATAGTCAGACTTATTTCGTATTATATTTTCCTAAGATCAATCTTGTTACTTATCGTTCCATCTATTCGTTTTAACCTCATTGAACATATCCTTTGATTGGCAGAAGTATGAAACTTTTCTTCTGAAATATCTCTATTATGTAACCTGATTCTAATAAAGGTTACACAACAACCGTAATAGCTAAATCTGCCAAGGAAGATAAGTATGAGCGAAAATAAGGAGATGAATTATTTTTAGAGAAGATAAGTTCTCGATCGATGATCTTTCAGACAACAACAAATAACGCTCTTATGGTTGAGAAGGGATTGTGTGTCAGAAATTAAAGGGCGAGACCGGAAGCTCGTAATACTCTATAACGGTCTACACATGAGATACCGCAACGTATCCCTAAGTAAACTAGAAGAGGGTTTTCTGAATTAATATCTCAATTTAATTGATGATTGGTTTTTCTTTTATTTTTCTCCTTGGTAGCGGCTTTCGAACCTAAGATTAGCTGATTTATTTTCATACAATGCTTGTTGATAGAAGCAAGGAGTTTTGCAAGGGAAAGCAACGTACAACCTATAAACTCTCCACATCTATATGTAGAAAGCGTTTGTAACTCATAGCTGGAATAAATATAGTTTCGGAGCATAAGAACCAGACTCACGAAGCAATTCATGGATTGAAAGATATGAAGAAAGTGGTAATTTTGTTCGTGTAATGTTGCCTTATCTTTCATCGTATTAGGCGCTATATGAAAGACTAGATTATTTTAGCCCTAGGAAATTTCAAAGAGAAGTGAAGCGCATTGTTATAAGCTTTATCAACGGATTAAACCACTTCTAAGCTGGGCCAAAGTCAAATGATAGATAAAGTCAACGAGTTTCCTTTCAATTCGAATGACGTTTCGATTCGATAGATGAACATAATAGTACCTCAAGAAGATTTTAGAGTATACGGCGTGCGGTTGTCGATCACCTCGAGATTGTGATTCCAGATTCATCTCAAAATGCTAGAAGAGTTTATACGAAACGATCAACGAGTAATTGAGTATTGGTTCAGTTCTCGATCCATGAACTGTATGGAAAGTTGGAGGGAACTATTTAAATTCATGATAGATTTGGAAGTTACTTTTCTCCAAGTGGAAGACATCTATTACGAAAGCAATAAGACAAGGATTACCATGACAGCTTATGTAAGTGTATAATGTCGAGAGATGAAGATACTTTGGATAATGGTTAGTCCAAGAAAATGCGAGAAAATCTATGGCGATAAGGAGAAATTATAGTGATGAGCGTAAAATAATTTTATGATTAGTTGTTCATAATAAATTATTCTCGAAGTATTCTCTCTCTGTAAAGAATTGTATGATCTAGAAAAAAAAATTGAGTTTACAAGAAGTTCTTAAACTACGGAGTAAGATAGTTAAGGTTCTTTAGCGAACGACTCTGTCACCTAGTTCAATAGACGTATGTGTGGCGTCTCTCATGTTTAAGAATGTTATTGTTGAGCATCAACACGAAGTCAAGTATGATGAAGTGGTCCTCGTGTTCGGGACTAAATTGTGAAAGAAAGACTAGATCATATACGTAATTGTAAGCCTCATGTTTTGAGGAACGAGAAAGTTCCTCGAGTTATATGATATTTCAAAGAGAGGAAGAGGTAATATGAGAATTTTCAAGTATGATGAAAGTATAACATTCAAGTTGCAATGAGAAAACTACGCAAATTTCGAGGACGAAATTTTTGTAAGGAGTGAAGGATGTAATATCCCAAAATTTCAATTAAGTTAAGTTAGAATAGACGAGTCTAATGAAAATGAATAATTGATTAAAATTTCTTAAGATACGATACACGAATTATTATGTAAGTGTTCATGTCCGGAAAAGATTTATTTTTCGACTCGTATTCCCTATACGTATATATAAATGTATATTGAACCTCATTTGTATTATAAAAAAATATATGTTTCTTCAAGGTTAAGTTTAAAATAATAATATAAAAATATTTACTAATATAGTAAATATTAGATGGAAGAAGTCGGCCATCTTAATTTTGTCCTCATTCCCTTAGACGCCTCCTTCCGTGTGTTCTCTTCTTTTCCTCCCATGAGTTTATCAAGAAAATAAAGATAATGAAGAAGGAAATAGATGTGGCCACCGCTTTCTACCACGTATCTCCTCCACGGCTCCACCTATTTCATATGTAAAGCATGCGGTGGGTTGGTAAAAAAAAAATCCAAGATTGGAGATTCTTGAACCTAGGTAAAGTAGTGATCCCTCATGCTAAAGCTTACGCCATTTGACCACTTCCATTTCTTGTGCCTTTCCGTAACATAATTTCCTTCTCCCTCTCGATATCTCGATCCATCTATACGTACACAGTTGGTTGCTCCGTTCATGTGCAGAGCTTGTTTACACACCACATCAAGACTTCGTTCTTGCAGAAAATAAGAGAAACTAGGATGAAGGTATGATTCTTTTGGTTTTAATTGTTTCAATCAGAAGTGGTAGTGGGGCTATTACCATGGTTGAAAGAGAGGTGGTTGTGATACTCTGTTTTCGTTTGTATCATACCAGCCCTTTCCAAATTATTTTTTTCTGGGTCATGTGAGTTTGATTTTGTCGTAACTCGACTTAAGTGTCTAGTTGTTGTTTGTGTACGGGGAAAGGACGCAGGAGGGAGAGGTGGAAGCGGTAGTGGCGGGTTGTCGTCATGGTTCATTAGTAATTGCATGTTATGTTACTCTGTTTTCGTTTGTGCCGGACCAGCAACTTTTAACTTTATTTCAGAATGTATTGGTTATTCAAAACATATCAAATGAAATTGTAAATACTGTTGGTTCGTCTATTTTCGTAAGTAGCAGGGCAACAAGTTTAAGCTCAGTTTACGAATGTTCTTGTTGATCAAAACCTATCAAAGTTTATATCGTTGGAAAGCTCTCGTTTCTGGCTTTCCAACGCCATCTTTTATTCGTAATTCCGAGTTCAGACTTAAAAGTTATGACTCCCGAAAGTTGAAGTGTTAGTAGACTACGGCTACGGGTTTTCCGTGAGTAAAGCAGCAACTTTGAATCCAATTTCTGCTCGTTTCCGTTATTCAAAATCTGACATCTTATATATCGTCGGAAAGCTCCTTTTGTTGTCTTTCCTACTCCACTTTCGGTTTGTAAATCAGAGATCGTTCCCGAAAGTTATGGGTCCTAAAAAGTTGGGGTGACGAGTTGTGTGTTGCTTTTTTTGAAACAGGTCAGCTGCCTTCAGACCTGTTTCTACTCGTTTTCGTTAATCAAATCCCACTGTATGATATATCGTTGGAAACATCTCACTATTAGCTTTCTAGAAACACCTTCGGTATGTAAAACCGAGTTCGGAGGTGAAAGATATAACTTCTACAAGTTGTGGGTTTGTCGATGAAACTCAGTTTTCCTTTGGGTGTATCATCTCGATTTCTGATCTATTCTTTTGTCCAAACCCTATCATGTTATTTACCGTTGGAAAGTTTTGGTCGTTGGCTTTACCACTCTATCCTCGAGTTTCAAATTGGACTTCAAAACCGAAAGTTATAAGCCTTTGAAATGCATGTGACGGAACTGCACACGAGGCGTTTGGCGCAGGTTCGAGTCGAGATTCGAGCATCAAATCGATGTCGGATCGGCAAGTTAGTTTATGGATTGTATAGCCTAAATAACGTATATTCCAACCATAATCTTGTTTCCATAAACCGATGGTCGGATAGGCTAGAATTGAAGTCGGAAGTAGTCGCATTGGTTTTAATTCTAGATTTAAATCTTATGTTGTTTTAGATTAATTATGCATCCCAATTAAGAATAGTTTTTCTTGTAGGCGCTATTGAGAAAGCAAGATAGCATTGACTCGAAAGCAAGTTAATTAACATACATGGTCACACATAAAGGAGCAAGGTGGGTTTTACTTTCTCAAAACTATTTTGAGTTATTAAGCTCTATGAAATGTTTGTTTATCCATGAAAGATGTTTTTGTGCGTTCTACTTGTTTAATGCTCACGAATTAATCGATCGAGATTCTTGAGCGGCCTAACACGCTAGTGAGAATTGTGTACACGTATGTTAGTAGTGCAATGGGTTGATCGCCATTGTGTGCTAACCTGGTTGGAGAGGGCCTATGAGCTTCGGCTTTAAGTCTAACGGTTGGGATCTACGGGTCAAGACCCGTGATCAGATTTTATGGGACTCATTTGGGTTGTAGCCCAAAGTCCGAAAGGAAGGAGGTATAGAGTAAGAGTAACGATTAGAACGTGACAGCGCGCACACATAAAGAAGTGAATATTGTATGTTTGGAAGCGGCTTTTATATTTTTAAACCTTCCAAATCATATGGTTTATGCATGGATAAACTTATTGTGAAATATTTATAAACTGTTTCACCCACCGAGTACACTAGTGCTCATTCCCAAACTATTTTCAAAATGTTTTCGGGTTGGGCGGACGGTGGTGACGAGCAAAGCGAGGCGAGGTTTCTGCTATATATCTATATTATATATTGCTTCCGCTTAAGTTCAAATACTTTTATTCGAACTCACGATGGGCTTATCTTGTGTATTATTTTTGGGCCTGTAATACTTGCTTTGATGCTTAATTGCTTAAGGACTCAATTTGAGTCGAGTCTTTGAATATAAAATTCTTGAGTACTTGTAGTCATTTTTGTTTTTAGCATGAGTCACCATTGAAAGATTTGTACACAATTTATTGGCCCTTTTCGCTTGATTTATTCCGGATAATACAAACCTTATTTCTTTCCCCACTTCTTTTCTCCAACCCCGGTCGCACCACGATGATCGTGTCCTTCTCCAGAAAATCGGGCGTGACAAAGTGGTATCGAGCATAAGTTCTTGGCTCGTGGCCTAAAGTTGGATTGTGTTGAGTCTAGAATAGTATCTCTAGACTTATAAGTGTTTCGGTAACCCTCGACTTGCCGTCACACCGCCCTCAACAAAAAGGTATGTTTGAAATTTTATTTTAAAGCTATGTATGAAGGTGTGCGCGAATGGTGATTTGCTAGAGGCAATCACGAGATGAGAATGTTGTCGTGTTGGACAAGTCCACTCGACCAGGAATATGTTTTCATGATGAATTTCTTTGGGATCATGATCATGTTGAAAAGTATTATTGTCAAAGTTGGACAAGTCCACTTGACCGGTGTATATGTTTTTCGTTGAGTTCCTCGAGCTCAAGTGATGAAAGTTTTGAGAGAAAGTATTTGATACAATGTTATGTTTTGTTATACGAGAACTTTTATGCGGTATGACTTGAAATAAGTAAAGTGGAAGAGACGAAAATTATAGTGATATTTTGTTATGGTAATGAAGGAGATATTTCGTTGTGTTGGATTTTTAAATCAATGCAACTAGAAAGATGATGAAATGGGAAAAGAAAATGATGAGATACGTAGTGATAGTGTTGTTCTCTTGTACGACTTGAGGAGGCACAAGTTGTTTAATAAGTTGATAACTTTTATGGCTTAATAATGTGACACTTTACTATGATAATGGTTTAAGTACTCGTGCTTAAACATAGAAGTTGTGCCTTCAATTTACTTAGATGCTCTCTTACGTAAGGGATTAGTTCTTATATAACTTTTTCACAATAGACGGCTTCATTTGGTGCGCTCTGAAAGGGGTAGGCGAGCTCATACTTGACAATAATGTGAAGATTGCTTTCACGTATGAGTGTTATGAGGCTTTTGACGCATAATAATCCGATTTATATGGCCCTACTTTGTTGATTAACGTAAGACTAAAGTAATCGTCACGGACCTTGAAGCACTTCGTTGTTTTATAGAAAGAGTATGTAAAAAATGGAGAACGAGAAAACAATAACAAAATAAACGTTAATCTCGATTCTCGCCGTAGAGAATGTTAAGCGATCCAGAGTTGGAGTTTGTTATACCGGAGTAGTCACATACGATTGATAATGATTGAGATCTTATTGACGGTACACGTGCGGATAACGACGATCGATGTGCTTCGATGAATTGCAAGAAGTATGAGTGATATACTATTGTATTCTAATTATGTATCATCGAATATTCTTTTACGAGAGTAGATATAAAAGATTTTCGACACGAAAGAGAGATGAGGATAAATAAGGATTCTTAGGGATTGACATTCTTAAATGGATGGATCTAATCATTTCTCTCTTGTTTGGGTTCCTTTGACTTGTTCGAGTAAGTTGTCAAGTTTTCCTTGGGCCACGAATCTTACAAATATCTTGACAACGGAGTTGGGCATTGCTTTTCCATAGCCTAGACTCGAATTGATAACCATATCATTTTCTATACATTTTAAAGTCCTTCTCAAAGGAGTCTTGTTGTGCGTAACGATTCGCCTATCAACATGTTCATCTTTATACTTGGTTATGTGTTGTTTGAATTCTCTTTTCAACAACGCATCTTGATATGCTTTTTCTTGAGAAGGCGATCGGACTATTATTTTGGAATAATATCATAGAATTTTGTTTCAAGATTGAAATATTTTTCTTTTAAGTCTAGACTAGAATCTCCGGACTTTTAAACGTTGGTCAACTTTTTTTGGGTAGTTCCCTACATGCCAGATGTTACTTGTGTTTTCCAACTTTTGTAACAAAGTTTTGTCATGTTTGAGATTATGAACTCATATAACCCTTGTTTCGGAATCATTGTCGGCTTGGTTTCAAACATTTGGCTCGAATTTTTAGTAAGAAAAGAAATCAATTTGAGTTTCATAATTCCTTGATAAGATAGTGGTATCTAGCGTGAATATGAGAGCGATCATGAATGAGCTGTTATATCGGGTGTTGTTGACCTTTATAGCATAGCAAGATTATCTTTGAAAAGAGTGTGATCATAGAGAAACACACTAGATTAGGTATGATGTGATTTCAACCCTTATAAGTTAAGACTTTCACTACGAGCACGTTAGAATGAATATGAAAGAGAAAACTTACAATGCTTATAGAAGATAGAGAAGTTAGCAAGAATTACCTTGTGTGGTTCGATGATAGATTAAGATCTATCTTCTAAATGATGAGAATAGTTAACATGCCCGAAAAGCGCATCGCAAGAATAATCATGTGGAGAAGTAAGAGGTGATATTTCCGAGAAGACATCTCATCATACCCGTGTTAATTGAGTACCTCAACAATGGAGATGACGAACGAACGCTCAAATGCATGATGTACTCACCTATGATTTAGTAACGTATTTATCAATCATCGAACTTCCACCTAAATTGACGGCTCTTCTATGATGGTATTTATACGGATGAGTACGATTGATAACTTCGTCGGCACGAGATTTATTCGGATGCCTCTCGGCGTTATTCTCTTCTGCTTAAAGTTTCACCTCTTCGTCGAGCAAGATACAACTTTAAGGCACGACCTTTAGGCTATATGATTATACGATGGTACCTCTCTAACGATTCTTCAAGAGTACAAGCTCGGTTGGAGTCAGCCCTTGCGGACAACTCCAAGCACTTAGTATATTTGAGACGGTTGGATCAAGATCACACGATATCGATGCTTGATGCGAAGATAAAGACGTGGTAACACCACCACCGTGTCATGTTATATTAATACATCTTGGAGTATGGCGCTTTTAAGACACTTGATCACGAGCGATGAAAAAGAGAACGACTAAGACTTGAAGTAGTAGACGCAGATTATTTAAAAAGTATATGCCTATATAGTTGGTCATTTATTTCTTATTGGACCATTCCACTTATTTTACTTCAACTAAAACAGCTATGCCATTTTGATACTATAATTGCCGGAATGTGTTTGATAGTTCATCCCAACGGATCGTTACGTGTTTGTTTGAACTCCGCCTTGAAAGTATCATCGATAAAATTGCGATTGCCAATATTATTCAATTCTCTTGGATCACCTAATTTTGTTTTTGGCTCTATGATGAGTTTTTTTCTATATTGGTTATAAAGTGCGGTTTTACTGTCAGCGGCGGGTGTAGTAATCTGGTCTTGACTTTCTTTAGAGATATCATCTCTAATCCCACCTATTATCCGGTTCAACAATATATTATACATGTTCGGGCTTCCAATATTTTAGGGATTTTGGTTTCTCGAAGTTGTCTATGGAAGTAGGAAGGTTTCCAAGAAGTTGAAAGTTACTCTCTTTAGTCCTCTATATCCATCAAATATTGAATCTTTGTAGCCTCTAAATATTTGATCTTACGGTGATTAGAAGTGAGACCATTTTAATTAATTTCATCTTGATTAAGATTGGGAATAAAGTTTTCATTTTCTTATTCCTCTCGAACTTGGAAGACGAACTTCACATTTCGTTTGTTCCATCCACACTATTTACCCGACCCTCGAAGTGGTCATAGTTCATCTCGAAACTTGATCTCGATGATTATTCCATATATCCGTTTCTAACCTCGTTGAAATAATTGCTTGATTCATAAATTTATGAATATATTCTTCTTCCCCTTTGATGATATAGTCGGACTTATTTCGTATTATATTTTCCTAAGATCAATCTTGTTACTTATCGTTCCATCTATTCGTTTTAACCTCATTGAACATATCCTTTGATTGGCGAAGTATGAAACTTTTCTTGAAATATCTCTATTATGTAACCCGATTCTAATAAAGGTTACACAACAACCCGTAATAGCTAAATGCGCCAAGGAAGATAAGTATGAGCGAAAATAAGGAGATGAATTATTTTTAGAGAAGATAAGTTCTCGATCGATGATCTTTCAGACAACAACAAATAACGCTCTTATGGTTGAGAAGGGATTGTGTGTCGAAATTAAGGGGCGAGACCAGGAGCTTCGTAATACTCTATAACGGTCTACACATGAGATACCGCAACGTATCCCTAAGTAAACTAGAAGAGGGTTTTCTGCAATTAATATCTCAATTTAATTGATGATTGGTCTTTCTTTTATTTTTCTCCTTGGTAGCGGCTTTCGAACCTAAGATTAGGTGATTTATTTTCATACAAATGCTTGTTGATAGAAGCAAGGAGTTTTGCAAGGAAAGCAACGTACAACCTATAAACTCTCCACATCTATATGTAGAAAGCGTTTGTAACTCATAGCTGGAATAAATATAGTTTCGGAGCATAAGAACCAGACTCACTTGGAAGCAATTCATGGATTGAAAGATATGAAGAAAGTGGTAATTTGTTTGTAATGTTGCTTATCTTTCATCGTATTAAGGCGCTATATGAAAGACTTTATATTATTTTAGCCTAGGAAATTTCAAAGAGAAGTGAAGCGCATTGTTATAAGCTTTATCAACAGATTAAACCACTTCTAACTGGGCAAAAGTCAAATGATAGATAAAGTCAACGAGTTTCCTTTCAATTCGAATGGCACAGTTTCCGATTCGATAGATGAACATAATAGTACCTCAAGAAGATTTTAGAGTATACGGCGTGCGGTTGTCGATCACCTCGATTGTGATTCCGGATTCATCTCAAAATGCTAGAAGAGTTTATACGAAACGATCAACGAGTAATTGAGTATTGGTTCGGTTCTCGATCCAATGGCGTATGGAAAGTTGGAGGGAACTATTTAAATTCATGATAGATTTGGAAGTTACTTTTCTCCAAGTGGAAGACATCTATTACGAAAGCAATAAGACAAGGATTACCATGACAGACTTATGTAAGTGTATAATGTCGAGAGATGAAGATCTTGGAT
>JAPVEC010000258.1:0-15689 GCA_028984105.1 Lavandula angustifolia | reverse complement strand
CAGCTTCATAATTCTGGGAATTGGTTATTGACTTGTCCCAGCAGCCCTGCATAATTGTGGAAGTGGAACGTGTTGGGTTGGAGAAGCTTCCTATGCAATTCGTTGTAAAATTTATGATTTTCTCCATAATGTTAGCTCTTGAAAAAGTGGGTGTTATTTACATTACCCATCGATATATTTACGAAACTACAGAGGTCCGTTACATAATTTTATACAATTGTGTGTCATTGCAAACGTTGATGATAATGGTTTTGGGAAGTGTCATATGTCATTCATCCGAGAAATTCTTTTTTATTTTTTTATAATTATTGAGTGATGTATTAATATATTTTGCCATAATTTAACTCCTTGGGCTATTAATTTTCACTTAGGAATTGATTTCCAGTGCAAATAAATCTTAAGCGTTGGGCAAGTCGATGAAACTGATAGACGTATACGTCACGTTGTATGGTCTCAAGATTCGAAGAAGCTTTTTTGAAATGGGGCATTATTAAGTAAGCTTAATTAGTAGAGTGAAGCAGCACGATACTTAAATTCTTGCCACTGCCATTGAATTGATGAGAAAAGTTGAGTAAATGTTTTGCCAACAGCAAACATTATTATGTGGCTTCTTTCTCTCTCTCTCTCTAAAACATCAATCTGTCAACTGTTTTTGCCTCTTTGACGGGATGGGATTTTGATTGATTGACGTCTTCAATTTCCCATTGCCCTTCTTTTCTTTCTCAAAAACACAAACTCGAACTCTCTCTTTATCTGCCTCTGTAGCGCTGGGCCCTCTCTCCTCTTTCTCTCTCTCACACACACACGAACAGACACATTACGTCGATTACAACTAAAATTTCAAAATAAATAAAGTATAAACAATTATTTTGTGGTAATCTCTCGATGACTGTAACCATTCTGAGAATTGGCTAGTATACTGTTTAGGTTGAATTTCATCAATTCTGGAAAAGAATTGAATAAGACAAGTGGTTTTTTTTTTATTATTAATTTTTTTTGGTGGAATAAAAGAGTCTTGACTTTTAAATAGTAACAGTAATAGCTAATATAATGTACCTTCAAAAATTGCAAGCAAACATACTTCAAAATGACAAAATTCCTATTTAAAGAGCAAAAATATATATACAAATTTGCCATTACTTTAATTCAAATTCGTAACATTTAATCATAAAGTTTACCTGCTCTATCATCACACAACCACTGCAAAGATAGATAGCCCTAGTAACAACTTACAAGTAGGCCTAAATTAGTTAATCTTGAACCTTATGGAGAAATGGATGAAGAAGGATGACATAGTATGCAGGGAAAAATTGGAATATTTCGAATTGTGATAAAAGAAATTTCAGAAAAGAAGCAAAACTAAAGAACCCTACCCATAGTCCACACAGAGAGACAAACGTCTTTCAATTCTGTTTTTCTGATTTAATTTGCGTCATTATTTTTATTCACAAAATGAAAAAGAAGAGGGGGTCATCTCGTCAGTGACTCAGTCACATCACGTGAACCAATCCACTATTACTCAGGATTCCTACCGCCACCTCTCTCTCTCTCTCTCTCTCTCTCTACAAATTGTAAATGATATATGTGTCGAAAGTTCAGAAAGAAAAAGGTCGCCCGTGTTTATCGCGTGCAATTCAAGTCTCACTGTCTTTTCTGTCACATTTCATGACATCATCGTAGAATTAACTAGCATTTTGTACAATAGATTTCTATTAAATTACTCATTAGATAATTATACAGTATTAGAAATTTAGAAGAAGCGATAATATTTCTCAATTCTCAATAAATAATAGTATTTTAAATTTTCTAAATTTTTTTATCCAAATAATTAAAAGACATACCATTTATAAATCTTAGTATATAATTTTAAATCTTAGTACAAATCTCGGAGCAAATAGAAAATTGTAATTCGATCTCTTTTAAAATCCGCGGTTACTACCTTTATAAATCGATTTGATATGATGCTCACCAAACAAGCGCCTTGTTTATCGGGCCACGTAACTTTGGGCCCGGGCCGGTCTAGAAAATTAGTAGACTGCTTAATATTAATGGTTGTATTAATTAAGAGAGGAACAAACTTTGAGAAAAGAGTGCCCACTACAATTCCCCGAAACTAAAGAAAAGGATTTTGCACTACAAACACCTTGAGAACTCAACACACATTAATTTTCTTGAAATTGGGAGCTTCTGCAATATTTTCATAGCTCCCATCAATCCCAGACTCACACCTCTCACTCTCACACACACAAAATAGAAAGGGACCAAACAACTTCCCATCATTTTCAGTTGGACAGCCAAGGAAATAGTAATAAACAACCATTAAACATGGGAAACAACAATAAACATAGATAGAGTACGGAGTATCCCTCTCACACACATGGAGATGAGAGAGAAAAAATATAATCTTGTGATTCTTGACAATTTCACATGCATGTTTAGCCACCATCATTTTCTCTAAGTTGAGTTTGAGCCATCCTCAACTATGCTTATAATTTAACTTATTAGTTACTTAAATCTTAGTTGTGTTTTTTAACTTTGATGTGTTGATGGTGGCACAGTGATTTGGACTTGAAAGAGCCCATCTTTTCATGTCCATTGACATTGATAGTTGATATGTCACTTGGCTTCTTCATGTCATCTTTAATTTGACCCTCCTTTTCTTTACTCCATCATTGTCAAGCTATATTCACTCCAACATACCACACACACTACACAAAGGGAAAAGGAGGAGGAGGAGGAGGAGGAGGAGGAGGAGGAGGAGCAAGTAATGCAATGTGGGTTTATCCAAAGATGATGGGTGCTAACGTTTCTGAGAGATGGGGACACTCAGCTTGCCACTTCAATGGCTTGGTTTACATTTTTGGAGTAAGCATTACTTTTTTCCTATTTGCATGGTCCAGTTTTAGTATCCCTTGAAGATTATTGTTTCTATTTGTATCTTCTTCTGGTGAGATGAAATTTATTTCAATGCTTGCAAGTTTGGTCTTTTTCTCTTGAGTTTGCAGTAGATGCTTTTGTTTTGGCAAGAGAGCACCTTCACTTTCTTGAATGGATGTAGTGCTTCTCTAATTCTCTCTCATTCTTTTTTGCTTATTTTGTCTCTTGATCTGGTTGGCAGTATATCTGAAACAATATTTTGCTGTAGTTTGTTGTAGAAGGTTGGCAGCATGTCTCAAAACCTTTGCTCCTTCAAGAAATTATTTGCAATATCTTTCATCATCATAACTAATCTTGTCCCCAACACTAGCATGAAAACATGTGAGTGTGAGTGTTAGTATGTGAGAGAGGAGAGGAAAAACAAAAAAATTACAAAAAGAAAAAATTAACAATATGTGAAATTGCTATGTAAATGAGTTTCAAATAAAATTTCATGTACTCATAGTAAGAGGATGGTGGAGGATCATGCATGTACAAATCCAGTTGTTTGATCTCATTAATTCAGAAGAAACTACTAATTCATCAGTTTTATGTTTAGGGGATGTAGAGGGGGTGTGCATTTCAGTGATGTGTTAGTATGTAATCTTGCAACAATGAGTTGGAATGTCCTCAAGACTTCCGGGCCGGGGCCGGGGCCAAGGGACAGCCACACCGCGGTGCTTCTGGGGCACCAGATGCTCGTGTTTGGAGGTACTAATGGATGTAGGAAAGTGAATGACTTTCACATACTGGATCTCCTCTCTAGGGAGTGGACTCGTCCCGAATGTTATGGGAAACCGCCTTGTGCTCGTGAAAGCCACACGGCTAATGTGATTGGTGATGAGAAGATGGTGGTGTTTGGGGGTAGTGGAGAAGGGGAGGCAAATTACTTGAATGATTTGCATGTTTTGGATCTGAGGAATATGGAGTGGTCATCACCTGAGATAAAGGGAAGTATACCCGCCCCTCGTGATAGTCATAGCGCGGTGGCTGTGGGTGACCGCCTCTTCGTATTTGGTGGAGACTCGGGTTATAGGTATCAAGGAGATGTTCATGTCTTGGATATGCATAAAATGGTTTGGTCCAAGGTTTGATCTTCAACTTCCCCTGCCTCATATAGTTGGAATCAAGCTGATTAACATGAAACTTACATTTGTGCATTGATTTGCTTTGCAGTTTGATACTCATGGACCTTCACCGGGTGGTCGTGCTGGGCATGTTGCTGTAAGTATAGGAACCAAGGTAAGTAAACCAGCATCAATGGCTTTATTCATTTGCTTTGTGTTCTTGAATTTGTACTAGTTGAGTATCTCCTTCTAGAAAAGTTAGATCCTCTGTTATTAGACTTGTTTATTTTGGAATAAATGTTGTATGTTTTACTATAGGTCTATCTACATGGTGGAGTTGGTGACAAACAATACTACGGTGATATATGGGTTCTTGATGTGATTACATCTTCTTGGGTTCAGCTTGATATGAATTCGCCAAAATCTCAGGGGCGATTTTCTCATTCAGCCACTGTCTCCAATTTAGGCATTGCCATATTTGGAGGGTGAGACCCTTCACATTCATATGCACAACTTATACTCATCTCTCCTGGCTTGTGACTCTGAGTTTCTTGGTGGTTTTACGTTTTCAGGTGTGGAGAGGACGAACGCCCTCTCAATGAATTGCTCATCTTGCAGATTGACTCACAAAACTGCAGGGCTTTTGGGAACACATACAAAGAAGAAACCAAGATCTTACTGAAGAAACCAGAGAGTAATTTGGTACATTATTGATTGCAAACCACTAAAATTTCTGCTTGTTACAAGTCCCATGATCATACATCCTAACTTGTGCCTATTTTTTTGCAGCAGAAAACTATAGTTGTAGGCGATGCTGAAGACTCAACATCACAGGAAGTCGAGGAGCTCGAGCTTGTTCCCAACCAGTCTTTCCACTTTGGTTCTGGTAAGTCTCTCAATATACCCTGCTCTTCACAACTGTATATGAATACAAAGATGAGCGAAAGTTGTGTATTCCTATCTTGAAGGTACCTTGCATCCTAAGAGGCGAAGAACTAGTAACTCGAAGTTGTCTGAAGATAGTTTGAATGCAAAAGAACACTCTGTTTCACAGTCGCAGCAATCATCTCCATCCCAATCCGATCACGAGCAGCCTCCCATGCAGCAATCTTCTAGAGTCCAGCCGTTGTTTAGGCAAAACGTATCTAATCCAAGCTGTTATCAGCTGAACAATGTTGCTCCAAACCAGACCAGCTCCAGGCATACCATGTCTAGAACTTTCCTCGATGTTGAGCATCAAAATCAGATCAAACAAGAACATAGGAACATGATCTGCAGCGATTCATGTCGATCACAGTCCAATGCTGCAGAATCATTATGCCTCGGATCAGGGAAAACAAGAAATATGGTATTATTCATAATCTTTCTACACATTCTTTACTAATAATCTACTAGTTCTTGATTGAGTTGCTTCATTTTCTGGCCTCAGATGGGAGCTGAAGTTCGAGGTCTAGTAGACGGAGCATTTGATTCCGGCTACCTTATGACAGCAACTGTCAATGGAAAAGTCTTTAGAGGAGTCTTGTTTGCTCCAGTAAGCTTACATACGCCATGAATTTCCCCATCCCCTGTAACTTGAGTTTCCAAATTCTAACATGGGTTTCTGCTTTTTTATGGAGGGGCCTGAACTTGTTACTAGAGGTGCCATTCTTAACCAACATCCTCACCACATTGCTGCTAGTAATGCAAATTCTGTACAAAACCATCCCATAATCGCCTATCCAAGGCATCCGGTGAAGTTATCGTGCCAGAGTTCCAAACAGACTCGGCCTATAAGAGCATCTGCAGACAACCGATCCACACTACCATTTGGAAAAGACTCAAGGGCTAAAAGTGAGCTTCAAGGCGTAGTCTTAACTCTGGCTAGCCCGGGTAGCGACCCGGGCAGGCTCTAGAAACTTGATAGTTCAGAATTTTGTATATTTTGCTGCTGGAGAGTCACCTGCTTCAAGAATTAGATATACAGTATTCATTATATGTTTCAATTCCATCAAAAGTTCCAATTTTTCAATACCTCTATCATGAACCCTAATTTTAGAAATAAAACTCCACAACAGCAAAATTGAATTTACAGTAATAAACAATCTTTTACTGACAAAAAAGAAATGCAAATAATAACCTGGCGAATAAGTACTGTAGATGAGTCAAAGCATCCAGGGGGCCTTTAACCTGTAGTTGCGTCTTCTCTCAGTCAGATTTCTGAAACTGAAAGCTTTCACCACGAATATGTATTTTTCTATATATAATGCATAGTGCGTAATCCCATTCCCAATAAAAACTGAAACAAGGAAAACGATATATTTTCCTCCCGCGCAGGCCGCGGGTGGCTGCAGGAGTAGATGTCATCCGTCCAATCAGTCACTTCTGACGTCATAATTCTTCAGATGTCGACTCCGATTTGACATCTCTCCGACGTTGCTACACCAATTTCCATGACTTCTCTCTCTCACAAATAATTGCACACTATGCCAAGATTCCCCATCTCATTTTATGTTAATAATAATAAATTCATAATTACTAGTCTCAATATATTTACTTTCCAAAACGTTTTATGTACTTAATTTGATTATTTTAGTATGAGAGCTTTGTGCCCATTTGGAAAAAGAATTTTAATAAATGTTACACTTATGATATAAGAGTTTTTGTTATAAGTTTTTAAATTGAATAAATTGTTTAAATTTGAATGTATTTATATATAAGTTCTATCAAACACGTATATAAACACAATAAGTTATTGATGTACACTTCCAAACAAGGTATGACTTAGTTAATCGATTTAAGTGAGTGAATTTGCAAAATAGTCCTCTCGAAAAAGTATTTTCCAAAATAATCTACTCAAAAAATATTTTCCAAATTAGTCTTTTTTTTCCTCATAAGCACAACTTAGAAATTCTTTTATATTTTTTAATTTTAACATAACCTCTTTCCTTCTCCTTAGATATATAGATTAAATAAGTCAATAATTAAAAATTAACTAGATAGGCAATTAAATATGAAGTTATAATTAATTAATCAAAATATTTTCAAATTGAATAAAATAACGTATATATTTATTTAAAAAATAATAAACTAATAGTATATATTTTGTTGGTCCCGAGAGTGAGTTCAGGTGTAGAGGGGGGGTGAATACACCTGAATCCAAATTTCTCAACTTCGAACACGAACGGTCCTATTCGGGAAGATGCCATACCGAAATGATTCGGCCAGACTGCATAACCGTTCGAATCGTGTTAAAGGCTAAAAGTCTGACGCGGCTGAGATCTGCTAACTGACTAGGTCATAATTCAGTATCGATCAGCAAGAGTTCAGTGCGCGGAATAGTGTAGGCCCAAATCAGTTTTTATGAGAAAACGTTTTAAGTCTCAGTTCAGTAGATAAGAAGTTCAATATACTGAGACAGTTAATTGATTTTAAATAATATGTTCAGTATGCACAGTAAAATCAATGTAACAGTAAAAGAACGTAAGTAAACGACACAGAGATTTTTAAAGTGGTTCGGATATCAACAATCCTACGTCCACTGTCCCGATAGATCAGGAGGCTATTTATTATACTGAGTTAGTCTCAGTCAGCTTGTGCACAGGACAAAGCCGTGGCTTGGGGATTATACTAAGCAAGTCCCAGTTTACACTTCTATCAAACTTAAAGTGTTTGACAAATTTCTCCAACAGTGAAGGAGTCCTTATACAATAAGGATTGGGTTCAAAAGTGAACTCCTTCGTCTAAGCTATGGATATATCGGTTGAGCTTAGGGTTAGAGGGATGGGAACAAGAATGTAGCTTCTAGAGCGACGAACAACTGAGGTTTAGCTATAAGTTCGTGTCACGTCGCTTGGATACTAGATGCTTTATTGTCGGTTCAGCTTGGTTCCCTTATGAGCTTAAAGGTAGTCTTTCGCCGGATATAACTCTTTCGATTCTTGCGGAAGACTTAGGCTTTTGGAATTCGCTCGTTTGAATGTTCGTGTGTGTGTTCGTTTCTTCGTTAGCTCGTGAACTCGTTTTTTTTAAATCTTGAATGATCCCTCTATTTATAGAGAAGAGATTGAGAAAGATCCGTTGGAGACGATCTTCTTCTCTCTCTCTCTTTTTGGTAGCAAACGGCTCTTTTAGCGTAGGTAACAGTGCCTTTTCCTCCTTTTTCGGAAAGTGTTGACTTGCAGCTTTAGTAGGTAGGATGACACGTGTATGTTTGTCATTTGTCGAGGCGGATAGAGCGGTTGAGACAGCACAGACTTCGAGACAAGCTGAAGCTGACTTCTCTCATCCTCGTATATGACAATGCTGATTGTCTTTCAAAAGATTCTGACAGTCCTGAAGACTATCTGCCGATGCTGAGTCTAACCTTGTATTCGTGAGATAGACAGTGAGATAAGTCTACCGAAGATCGGCTACGAGTCCAAGTGAACTACTCTCGCCGAGTTCGGTTCGGCTGACCGACTCTCGATATCTTGCTCCCGCTGAGTCCAAGATCACCGAGTCTTCTACACCGGTGCCGAGGCAAATAAGCTGCCGAGCGCCTTGACCGAGCAGAGTGTCTACCGAGTCCGAAACCTCGTGAGACAAACAACATATACAACGGAATGGTTCACCAATCGATAGGGTTTTGGGATCTTCAAATCTTCTCAACGAGTTCGAGTACATAAAGGCTTTCGAGCTTGGTTCGAAGATAGAAGATAGAATCATTTCCCATTTGAGTGAAACAATCTTGAGGATAGAATCATCACCCAACAATTTCCCCCTATTTGATGATGCCAAAACCTATCATCTATGCTAACACTAAATGCGATAAACAAATCTCCTTACAATTTTACAAGTAAGATCGTAGGAGATGTTCCATCGGTTCTAGACTATCGAAAAACAGGGCAAAAATAATTTCCCCCATTACATAGAAGCAATACTAGCAAATCTAACAAAGCAATAAACCGACAAGTAATAAAGAAAGTGAGTGTGTGTCGGTAATCACTTTAGTGATTCCGAGTGTTAAAGCATAAGACAAACACGGCTATTTAGACAACAAGTTGTTGTCGAGCCAAAAGAAGATTTGTATATATAAGAGTGATTCGGTTTAGTACATTACAAATCTTGCTAGACTATGAAGAGAGAATACTAAGACTATGGGCGCCTAAACCGCTGAATCCGGTCCATGAATCCTTGCGATTGTGTCTCGAGCGGTGGCACACCATACATCCGGTACGTGGTCTTTCTCGGTTTCAAGTATTCCGCGAAGTCACCGGGTTATCATCTTGTAAGAATCTTTGATCGAGCAGCGTCCTTCACTTCACTTCAATAGTCGCAACATGAATTGAGTCATCCATTCTTCTTGGAGGTGGAATGATTCCGGGTCCGGGAATCGAATCTCTTTCCCTTCGAAATGGCTTTATACAAGTGGATGTAGAGATCCGCTTCGGAAGCATCATCCATTCGGCATAAGCTTCAGCTCTAGACTTGTTCGGCCGTAATCTCCGGAAATAATAGCGTTTGATGAACTCAATCTTCGAATTTTCCCATCTCCGAGTGAACCGAGCCGACATCCACTCGCCTGTTCTCGGCCATCTCGTGAGATTTCGGATCGGTGGCCTTCTTTCCCGAACTTCCCGTAACGATAGGGAATGTCGGCTTTAGCGGGGGTTCCGTGCCCGGCTTCTTCCTCGCACGCTTCCTCGAGCTTCCAGATCGGCTAAATGGATTCTATTTCTCGTAGCCTCGATATGTCTCGCCTCTTCGCCTCTATATAAATATTTGTCCATCCGGGCGAAATATGGCTTCGTCTCATCATCTAGCTCTTTAGGTTTCGGGAGGCATCTTACGAGTCGGAAGGGGTACTTGATTTTTCTTTCGATGTACCTCCGCTTCTCGGTACTCTCGCTTCTACGCTCCTTCTCCTTTTCCCTGTCATCATCGTCTTCGATCCCGAGCTTCCTTGGAGGTAGCCTCGGCGAGCTTTCTTCCTCCTCGCTTGGAGCTTTAGTTTTTCCTTTCACAAGCTTAGGCTTAGGCTTGTTTGCGGCTTCGCCAAGAATCTCCCTTGCCGGCTTTTCATCGGCGGCAATCCGAGCCTCCTCCTCGGCTAAGATGTATCGTTTCGTTTTCTTTGCTTTGGAGGGGCCTGGGAGTTTCGATACCTTTTTGCCTTTGCCACGAACAGGTGGAGGGAGAGGTGTTTCCTCTTCATCCGAATCTTCGCCAGCCTCCTCGGCATACTCGCGACTTCCTTAATGATATCGGTGGGAGTCCGAGTCGCATGAGCAGCTTGGGTTCTCGAGCCACTTAGGGCCGGTCTTAGCCGTGCTCGCAGTGGGACACCCCCGGGCCTCACCCATTTCGGTCCGAGTCCGAGTCTTCTTCCGAGTTCTTTGTACCCTTAGTTTTTGCGGTTTTGGTGGGGGTCGGCTTCTCGGTACTCTTCTTTCTTTGCTTCGAGATCCTTTATCTTTCCTTCCCCCTTTTTGGCATCATCAATAACAGCCGGGGTAGGGATTAGTACTGACCTTTCCAGACTTTTGTAAGAGGTTGACAGATCATCAAGACGATCATTGATCTTAGTCAGAGCCTCATGCAACTCGTTCCTCTCAGTTGCAAGATCTACCTTGTACTGCTGGTGTGAGAGGTCAGCCGCTTCCTTGAACTCTTTCAGCTTGTCAGAGATCTTATCTTCCACGACCAACTGAATGTTGTCTAATCTGATCTCAGTGGCCTGGGCTTGTTCAGCGAAGGACTCAGAATGAGTAGACAAAGGTGCCTTGAACTCTGCAAGAAGCTTAGCTTGTCCTTCCTGGAAGATCCTGAGCTGATCATCAAATTTCGTCTGCTGCTGAGCCAGGGCTTGAGTGATAATGGCAGAGACATCAGGGGCGGCTGATTGGGACATAGAGGATTTCAGCCCCTGAAGCTCAGTAGCGGTGGCTTCAGCAGTCTTCTTCCACACATTGTGGACTGCCTTGGCGAGGGCACGGTTCTGAGTGCCTTGGCTTTTGATAGCCCACGCCACATACTTGGAACGTCGACGATGCGGGCTGGGCGCTACCTCGAATGCAGACTCCAACAAGAGCTGAGCGGGCTCTGTGGATGCTGAGGTACCAGCCGTCGACTTCGCAGGTCCAAGGATACTGAGCGGACGCGGAGCTTCTGTAGAAGTGAATGTATCCTTGTCCTGGGGATTTCCCTCATCAGGCTTTCCAGGGCCTGAATCACTGGGTGGGTCGTCATGGTTTGACCCATCTGAGGGTGCTGGGCCTGAGGCAAGTTGTCGATCATGTACCATTGCCAGCATTGCAGCCCTCAGATTGTCCATTGAGCTGAGGTCTTCAGGCTCAGAATAGCCTATTTGTTCCCTCATTCTCAGTTCTTCTTCATGAAGCTGCTGACAGGAGTAGTGGAGAACTAGGCGTTGTAGACGAGGCCACTCCTGATGTCGCAGCAACATGTGGAGCCTTGCTGATTTTGCAATGAGCATCAAATCGGGGTAGTCAGCAAGCTCAGGTATCTGTTGGAGGATTTCACGGGATGCTCTGGATAGAATTACTGAGGCTTCCATCTCGATCATCTCTCCTTCAGATGTTGTCTCCGACTCCAAGTCAATGGGAGACACTTGTTTTTCAGCAGACGGAAGACTGCTGATTGGTGGAACAGCAAGGGGACTTTCTAGATGCTGAACCTCGTCGCTCTCCTCTTTAGAGGCAGTCCCTTGCTCCATTTCTTTGGGTTCCTCAGTGGAGACTTCCTTCTCCACTGATTGAGTCTTCTCAGAAGACTCTGGCTCATCTATTAGCCGCAGAGGCTGAATAGGTTGCTGAGTAGCCTGTTCAGCAGGAGTTTCCGGAGATACCTCAGATTCAGTAGGCACGTCTGGGATGGCTTTCTCCAGTTTCTTAGCCAGTGCCTTGGATATTTTTGCTGGAGGTGTTCTCTTCTTTGAAGATGCAGCCTGCTGAGGCTTAGTCTGTTGAGCTTGGGGACCTGACCCTATCTGCTGAAGGGCAGCAGACTGGTTGTGGAAGCGCACCTTTTTCACATTGAAGTACTCTTTATCATCAAAGGTGACTTGGTCCCGAACTACGGTCTTCAATCATTACCGAGAGCTTCGGCCCATACAAGTAGTTTCCCCTTCGCGCTCAAGATGCGTGTGGACTTGTCAAACTTGGCCGCTTGGATCATGAATTCTCGGATGAAGAAATCATCCCAGTTGATCTTAGCGCCATCGTATATCGCCATCATTAATTGAATCTTAGGTCGGGAGACCTCGATCAAATGAGCCGCTTGGCTTGTCAACACCGAGTGACAATGTAAGCCAAGGCTCAGTATTGCGGCAACATGGCGTTCTTGGGAAAAGCACTCAAGGTGGTTGGCTTCCCCTTGAATATAGATAGGTACTCGTCTCCGAGTCGTCATTGTAGCCCACGGTGCCGACTCCTTCGGACGGCAAGTCAAAGTCGTTCTTCGATGCTTCCTTGATAGATATACGCTTCGGCGATTGGGAAGCATTGTTGATGGAGTAAGTTCGAACCTCCCAATGATGTCTCCGAGAGATGGAGTCCGAGTTGAGGTATATCTCAGCCACTGTCGAGGAAGGAAGAACGTTGGCTTCCTCGAAAGAAACTTCTCCGCACGGACTCCCTTAGAGATGCGAAGATCTCATCCATGTAGTCTAGGTCGCACGCATCGAATTCCATGACTGGTTCGCACCAGACACGGCCTTTTTGAAGAATGTCCTCCATGTTCAGAGGGGCATCGACAGTTATGTTCGCCATAGTACCTGTTACATAAGAATCTTATCAGTATCAGTTTTAGATACAACAGTTTATATATATTGATACTGAAGAAACAGAGAATACAGTAACAGTTCTAATAAGCATACCAATAAAAATCGAGATATGATATGAAGATGAAGTTGCAAGAAGATACAAATAGGGATTGCTTTTTGCAAATCTCGGATTTTTCGGACTTGAAAGTTTTGAAGTATGCTAATGGCGGTTTGAGAAGATATGATCAAATATATATATCAAACGTGAAGATGAACAATTATTTGATCAAAGGTTGTGTTTAAACTGCTTTAGAATGGACGGTCAAGATTAGAAGTTATATTATAGGTAATGATCACATCTGCCGCCTAAGTCAAAGCCAGTTGTAAAATAGCCTAAGTAGTAACTGTGAAAAGACATGCATTAAATGCGCGCAGAGTTCAGCAAACTTATGTATGGAATGTCGTGCATTAAATGAGATTCGTTAATAATAAAGACAAACCAAGAGATATTTATATCATGCTGAATCTTTGTCATAAATGCAAGGTACTGTTATATAAATTACTACTGAGTAGAGATACGCAAACCTGTCAGCTGAACATAGTAGTCAGCTGATACCTCGTGTAGATGGTTTCTGAATCTCTACGTACTGAATACATTCAGTACTGAGAGTGAACATTCCCCCTTACTGAAATGGTCCTCTCATGGAACCTTCTTACTGACTGGGGTCAGTAGGGTCCAACAGACCTAGCTCTACTGAAAGTTCTCTGAATCTGGATTCAGCTAGAGGTTTGGTCAGTATATCAGCCCGTTGCTTGTCAGTATGGATCTTTTCCATCCTGATATCCTTCTTTTCGACATGGTCACGAATGAAGTGATGTCTGATGTCCACGTGCTTGCATCTCGTGTGTAGTACAGGATTCTGAGTGATTGCAATGGCACTGGTACTATCGCAGAAGATCGGCACTTCATTCTGAATGACATCATAGTCTCTCAGCTGCTGTCTCAGCCAAAGGATTTGGGCGCAACAACTTCCGGCAGCCATGTATTCAGCTTCAGTAGTCGACGTAGCTACTGAGTGCTGTTTCTTTGAAAGCCAGGAGATCAGCTTGCTGCCAAGGAACTGACATGTTCCTGAAGTTGATTTTCGATCAATTCTACATCCCGCATAGTCGGCATCGAATAGCCGCTTAGTTCAATATTATTATCACCGGATACCATAAACCCATGTCGGGTGTTCCTCGGAGATAGCGGAGAATCTTCTTTGCTTGAGTCCATATGGCTCGCTTGGGATTCGCTTGAAATCGAGCACGGCATACACCTACAACGATAAGTTATGTCGGGACGTGTAGCCGTTAAATATAATAAAGAACCAATTATAGCACGATATTCGGTTTGGTCTATCGATACTCCCTCTTTATCAAGATCTATCTTCATATTCGTATTCATCGGGATCTTGATAGATTTGCCGGATGTGCGGACCAATCTTTTGATGAGGTCTCGAGTGTATTTGCCTTGGTTGATGAACGTTCCCTTTTATTGCTTGACTTGAAAACCAAGGAAGTAGTTCATTTCTCCCATCATTGACATCTCGAACTTATCCTTCATCATCTTTTCAAATTGTTGACACATGATGACATTCTTTGATCCGAATATGATGTCATCCACGTAGATCTGCACAAGTAATAAGTCTTCTTCCAGTCGAATGCTGAATAGAGTGCGGTCTAGTCATTTGATTTTTTTCGAAGAGAACAAAAATATTATTGCTGAAAAAGAAAATTCAAATAACTGAACAACTATTTACAAAAAGAAAAAACCAAAAAATTAAATAAATGTTGTAAATATATTTTATATGTATACTTACCATATATTGTGATGATCATGTAAATTCTAAAAGCCCATGAGCCCATCTTGTACTCTATAAATAGAGGTTTTCACCTCATAATAATACACATATATTTTCTGTCTTTTCTATTATTCTCTCATTTAACACGAAGAGACTCTTATCTAAAAGACAAGACGATATCGAAGAAAGGTATAACATTTATTTAGTCGATACCTAATTAGTTGATTACCTATTTAGACAAGTTGAAGAAAGGTATTACGTTTATTAGTTTTGTTTTTCTTCCCTTTTTCAAATAATTATGCACGTTTACATATGCAATTTTTCTTTTAATAAAATCATGGCATATGAAGTAATTGATTTGATTTTGGGACAACATGTCGTTACGTAATTTTTACTAGTTTTCAATCCAAATCCGATATAATTTATAATATGGTTCTTTTTAATTAAAATATGTTTCACTATCATGTATTTTATGTTGATTACTTTTATTATATTGTTATTATTGTTGCTCTTGAAGTAGCACAATATACTAATATTCCTGAAGAATATTAAATGCTCCTGAAGAGCAATTGAAAAACATATTTTCAACTTAACTTGTTGTTCCAGAAGTAGCACAATTTAATATTCCTGAATAATATTTTATGCTCTTAAAGAGCAATTCAAAACCATATTTTTAACTTAAATTGTTGCTTCAGAAGTAGCACAATTATTCATATTCCTGTAAAATATCACATGTTCTTAACGAGCAACTCAAAATTATTTGTTGAAATTTAATTGTTGCTCCAGAAGTAGCACAATATAATATTCTTGAAGAATATTATTAATATTATCTATGTATTTACTATATACCTTAGTTTTTTTTTCTCCTACATACTGTATAATATTTATATCTATATATACATATAATCTTAATTTGGTGCTCCTGACGCAGCACACAATTAATATTCCTGAAGAATATTATGTACTTTTGATGAACAATTGATATAATATATCTTATTGAGGGCGAATCTTGGTTCTAAAATTGTTATTGTTGTTGCTCCCAAAGTAGCATTGATATCCCCAACGAACACTATATGTTCCTGAAGAACAATTGGGTTTCTCGAAAATATTAGTCATTCG
>JAPVEC010000137.1:0-34988 GCA_028984105.1 Lavandula angustifolia | reverse complement strand
AATGAACCTCTTGGGTCCTTTTCTTCTTGGAGGGAGGGGTTGGGAGTTTCGTAACTTTCTTGCCTTTGCCGGGGAACAGGAGGAGGAAGAGGAGCTTCTTCCTCTTCTCGAGTCCTCCCCATCGCATACTCGGCAACTTCCTTAATAATGTTGGGGGGAGTCCGTGTTGCCTCGAGTAGCGACTTCTTCCGGCTCCCGAGCCACTTGGGCCGGCCTCCGCTGATGCCGCAGCTGCACTCGAGACACCCCGGGCCTCGCGCTTTAGTAGGCACGCAGGGGCGGATGACCGAGCCGAGGTTGCCCCTACTATCGACCTTGCTCTCTTCGGAGCCTTCGCATAAGCAGATACTTTCGGCGCTTCCCCTTAGTTGATTTCTCTATTACACTTTCCCTTTTCTTTGCCAAACTTTCCCCTTTTTGGCACGCCAGTAGGGTTGGGGGCGGAGCAGCATACCTTCTCGTTCAGTGCTTTGTAGGAGGCCGACGATCGTCTCATCTTGTATGAATCTTGGTCGCGCCTCATGCATCTCATTTCTCTCGCTGGTCACCTGATCGATGTATTCTTTGTGTGAGAGATCTCGCCGCAGCCTTGAACTCTTTTCGCCGCCGCTCAACCTTCTCTTCAAGATCCTTCCGAATAGTCTGGATTCCGAGTTCGCTGGGCTTGAGAGATGGTTGTGACCGATTCAGGTGAGCGGTTTGAGCGGCCTTGCATTGATTCATCACTTTATCCTCGGCCTTCCTTAATCATCTTAAGCCGAGCCTCAAAATCGCTCTTTGTGCAACCTAAGGCATTCGTCGTAATGTTGGAGAAGTCGTGACTTGGGATGAAGAAATGGCGGTTCTCGAGTCCCTCGCAGCTCTACACTCGTGCCTCAACTGGTTTGCCTCCAAGTTTTGTGGACGGTACGGCAAGAAGGCGATTCTCGAGTGCCTTGATTCTTCAGCCGCCCGGCCACTATTTTTGAACGACGGCTCTTGGGATGGGCGCTACTTCAAAAGCAAATTGGAGAAGAAGTCGAGTAGGATCACCGCTCGAAGTACCAGCCACCATCCGCCCAGACCAAGGATGCCGAGTGGAGGGTCGCTAGTAGATGCAAGACATCCTTGTCCCGTTGGAAGTTCCCTCATCGCTTCTCGTGGCCTCGAATCATGGGGTGGGTCCTCGACTCTCGGGGTCGACCCATCCGAGGGCGCGGGTGCCGAGACCGGCCGTTCTCTCATTCAAGCAAGGCGAGCATGGCCGCCTCGATCCTCGAGCGTGCCGAGGCCGAGCGGCTCGAGTAGCCAATCTTCCTCTTATCGCCAGCTCTCTTCTTCATGGAGCTGTTCACATGAATGGTGTATGATCGGGCCGCTTCAGCATTGGCCATTCCCGGAACCTCGATCGCATATGGAGTCTCGCCCGCCTAGCCAATAGGACAAGATTCGAGTGGCTCATGATCTCCTGGATTACTTCAGCAATTTCTGGGAGGCTCGATTTAAGCGCCGATGCCTCCATCCCGACGCATTCCCGACCCAAGGCTATCTCCGAGCTCTCGACTTCGATAGGAGACGCCCGTTTCTCGGCAGATGGGATGCTGCCGAGGGGAGGTACGTCCAAGGGGCTCTCCAAAGATCCGGACTTCTTCGCCCTGGACTTCGATCGATCTCTTCAGCCTTGGACCCCTTGGTCCATTGCCTCTCCATGTTCAAATGGAAACGATTTTCTCCACCGATTGAGTCTTCTCGTAAGACTCAGTGCTCGTCTCTCACCGTAGTGGTGGCCGAGTAATGACGGCCTCTCGTTGCCACCGCAGCTGAGGCGCAACCTCGCCGACCTTCTTCAGCTTTTTGGTTGGTGTCTTTGGTGTGGATTTTGGTGGGGACCTCTTCTTCTTCTCGGGAGTTGAGGTCTCCGCTAAGTCCCACTCATAGGTGCACCCGGCCCCGAGCCAATCTGCTGGAAGGGCCGCGACCTATTCTCGGGAGTCCGACTTTCTTCACGCTGAAGTATTGTTTGTCGCAGAAAGGTGACCTTGTCGATGCGCATAAATCCTCTATCATCACCGAGAGTTTAAGTCCGTATAGGAGCTTTTCTATGACGCCGAGCCTATTGGACGCCTTATCAAATTCGGCCGATCGCATCATAAACTCTTTGAGGAAAAATTTGGTCCAGCTTGATCTTGGCCCGATCATATACGGCCATCATCGCTGCGCTGGGTCCGGACACTTGGTCAAACGAGCTCGCTTTGACTCGCCAAGAATCGAGTCACAATATATACTAGTGCTCTGACCGAGGGAGCATAACGCTCTTGGGAAAAGGGGCTCAACACCGTTGGCTTCCCATAGAACCTTGCAGAGGTACTCATCCATCAAATCATCTTTGTAAGCAACGGTGCCGAATCCTCGAAGCCGGGGGAGGTTGAAGCTTTTCTTCGAAGAGCTTCGCGGATGGACATCTCGCTTCACTTCAATCATGGAGCGGGGAGGGATCGCCACCGTATGACGACTACGAATCTCCCTCTAATATCTCCATCTACCGAATCGAGTTCGAGTAGATCTCTCGCTACTTGGCGCGGAGGAAGAAAGTCGGCCTTCTCGTCGAAATCCTTCCGCACCGCTCGAGAGCATAGAATATCTCCTCCATAAAGTCCGGGTCGCACTCATCAAATTCCATGATAAAGCTTGCACCGTACTCGATCCTTTTCGAGGATCTCTTGCATATTCTCCGGAGCCATAACAACATTTCCTCGTCATTTTTGTAATCAAAAGATTTTCTCGAATATTTTGAGGAGCCACCAATTTGGATAGAAGGTAATAAGTATCTCGTAAAATCTCGAGTATTTAAGATATTTGCAGATATGAAATGGCGGTGTCAAAGATTTGAACTCATATATATATATCTTAGAGAAGATAAACCGTTAAAGATCAATGGTTCAGCTTTGAACCCGCTTTTTAGATGGACGGCCAGGATTAAGTTTTATAAAATAGGCAATGATCAAATTAGCCGCCTAAGTCAAAAGCCGCTTGAAGATAGCTTAAGTAGTAACTTGATACGACATGCATTTAATGCGTGGCGAGTTCAGCATGCTTGTACAAAAATGTCGTGGTATTCAATGTGATCCGTTAAAATTAAATGACATTTCCTAAGGCATTGACTACGATGCCGAATCTCGATCATAAATGCAATGCACTGTTCTATAGGCTACCGAGTAGAGATACGCAAACCTCGTCACCGAACATCGTAGTCACCGATACCTCGTGAGATGGTTACCGAGTCTCTACGTACTAATTTTACTTCGCACCGAGAGTGAACATTCCCCCTCCGAATGCTCCTCTCCCCGAATCCTCTTACCGACCGGAGTTAGTAGGGTCCAGCAGACCAAGCTCTACTAAAAGTTCTCTCGAATCCGCTTCAGCCTAGAGGCTTGGTCGGCCGATATCAACCCTTTGATGATCGGGGATGGATCTTTTCCATCCCCGATATCCTTCTTTTCGACATGGTCACGAATGAAGTGGTGTCCGATGTCCATGTGCTTGCATCTCGTATGAAGTACATGGATTCCCGAGTGATTGCAATGGCACCGGTACCGTCATAGAAGATCGGCACTTCATTCTCGAATGACGCCATAGTCGCATAGCCGCCGTCTCACCCAAAGGATTTGGGCGCAAAGAACTTCCGAGCAGACATGTGTTCTCGCCCTCGCAGTTGTTGTCACTACCGAATGCCGTTTCTTTGAGAACCATGAGATCAACTTACCGCCGAGGAACCGACACGTTCCGTGCTGACTTTCTGGTCGATTCTACATCCCGCATAGTTAGCATCGAATAACCAGCTAGTTCTATATTATCATCACCGGATACCATAAACCCATGTCGTGTTCCTCTCGAGATTGCGGAGAATCTTCTTTGCCGAGTCCATGTGACTCGCTGATTTGCCCGAAATCGAGCGCAGACACCTACAACATAAGTTATGTCGGACGAGTAGCTATTAAGTATAATAGAGAACCAATTATAGCACGAAATTCAGCTTGGTCTACCGATACTCCTCTTTATCAAGATCGATCTTCATATTCGTGTTCATCGGGATCTTGATTGGGTTTGTCTGATGTGCAATCGAATCTCTTGATGAGGTCTCGAGTGTATTTGCCTTGATTTATGAATGTCCCCTTCTCGCATTGTTTGACTTGAAAGCCAAGGAAATAGTTCATCTCTCCCATCATCGACATCTCGAACTTATCCTTCATCATTCTTTCGAATCCGCGTTCGACACATGATGACATTCTTCGAGCCGAAGATGATGTCATCTACGTAGATCCGCACAAGTAATAGGTCGTCTTCCGGGCCGAATGCCGAATAATGTGCCCTTCTCGAAAACCTTTCTCAAGAAGAAACTCGATAGTGGTATCGTACCAAGCCCCGAGTGTTTGTTTTAACCCATACGTAGCCTTTCCCGAGTCTATAAACTTGATGTCCCCGCCGAAAGCCGGGAGGCTGTTCCACATAGACTTTTTTCTTTTAGCACGCCATTCAGGAAAGCGTACTTCACATCCATTTGATATACTCAATCTTTGATGTGTTGCGTAGGCTAGAATAGTCCGATTACCTCCAATCTTGCAACCGGAGCGAAAGTTTCATCAAAATCTATCCCTTCGGCTTGATAGTAGCCTTTCGCCACGAGTCTTGCTTTGTTCCTTACTATGACGTTGTTTTCATCACGCTTGTTCTTGAAGACCCATTTAGTTCCGATCACAAGTTGATGCTCTGGGTCTCGTCAACAAGCTCCCAAACTTCGTTTCTCGTGAACTAATTCAGCCCTCTTCCCGCATGGCTATGATCTAGTCAACATCTTTCAAGACGTCCTCAACCGACCGAGGTTCTTCAAGCAGACAAGAAGCAGGAGTATAAGGCGCTTTCTCCCCGACAAAATCTAGATCTTGTCTTTATGCTTGCCGAAGGATCTCCTATAATTAAGTCGACGTGTGAGCATCCAGCCACGATCTACGATGTTTCAACTCTTCATCTCGAAATTTGTTCAACACGTATAGTAGGTGAGTTGGGCATTTCGCATTGTACTATTCCGAGATTGAAGCCTGGTCACTTACAAGAGTTTGATCTACTAAGTCACCAGTTCGTGGGCATTTAGCTCTGGGAACATCATTAGTTCCCCCCGAATTATTATTCTCGTAGAGGTCTCGCTACTATCGGGGTTTCTTCATCGACCCGAAGTTACCTCCGGGGATCGACTCTATTCTAGAGAGTCAACTGCTCACTACTTCGCCGTGGGTTGAGGTTCGCAGACTTGTCTTCGGCTTCCTCATCTCGAATCATCATCCCAACACAAACTGGATATTCTCGACTTTATCTTTTAAGCTCGATCCCGTAGCCGCTTACCGATGTCCTCGTATTCGTGTTCGTAGTTTTCGCTCCCGTCTTCGCAGCAAACTCATTAAAAACAACATGATGGCTTTCCTCCACGCAAAGGGTCCGATAGTTAAAGACTCGAAGGCTTTGCCGACCCTGGGAGTATCCTAAGAACACTCCCCGATCTCGACTTGCTATCAAAAGTCTTCACCGATCTTTCCCATTATTGTGAATAAAGCACGAACACCCAAAAATATGGAAATAAGATAGAGAAGGCTTCCCCGCCGTTCCATAGTTCATATGGTGTCTTCTTACGCCGCTTTATCGTAGAGATCGATTTCCGAGTATAACATGCAAAGTCGTAGCTTCTCGCCTGTAATTTGGTCGGGAGTCCTCGAGTCCGGCGAGCAGTGGTTCTTGCTACTTTTTTCGAGTGTGCGATTCTTCCTCTCAACAACCCTATTTTGTTGGGGTGTGCGCGCGCGTGCACGCCTCATGCTCTATTCCTTCGCTTTCAGCGTAACTCCTCCACCATGAAATTAAGGAACTCGCCTTCCTCCGTCGAACGTATTTTGATAATCTTGGTGTTCTTCTCGACACCGAGCCTTTTTAAAAGCGTTGGTAACTCGTTTTGACGTCGACTTGTTGGCAATAAATATGACCCATGTGTAGTATGAGTAGTCATCAATGACCACTAATGCATACTTTTGCCTCCGATCATCACCGGAGAGACCGGACCGAACAAATCCATATGTAGTACCCGAAGGATTCCATCAGTAGAAGGAGATGGAACAGCGGATTTTAATTCCTTGTTTGCTTTCCCTTCGTGCATGCTTCACACCGAGTATCTTTTGCCGAATACTTCATTCTAGCCCTCTTGCTAGAGTGTTTCTAGCCAATTTGTTGAGCGCTTTGAAGTTGAGATGGTCGAGTCTTCTCGCCAAAGCCACCCCGTTCGTTGTCATTTTTTGCCAACAAACAAGCTTTAGGTTCAACCGAGTTCCACTCACTACATAGATATTCTTCTTGCGCGAACCCGATAACACCGTTTTCCTTGTAGATTTATCAATAACATCACGTAAAACCAGCGTAAAATCACTCTATTCGAGTTATCTCAAAATTGACTAACAGAGAGAAGGTTATGTCAAGTCCTTCAACATATGATACTCTTGAACTCGTTGCGCTTCAAATGCCGAGTGTTCCATAGCCTCCGGTGTAGCCTTTAGCATTGTCTCCAATCTCGATAAGGGGTCCTTATTTAGTAGTATAATTCTTCAAGAAGTCCTTTTGGTACGCCATGTGTCTTGAGCATCCGCCGTCCACATGCCAAGGGTCCTTGTGCACCCGCAAAACAAAATTATATTCATGTTGGGTCCCGAGTGTACGGTCAGTGTGGAGGGGGGGGTGAATACACCTGATTCGATTTCTCAACTTCGAACACGAATGTCCCTATTCGGGATGGTGTCTCGATCAAATAGTTCAGCCAGACGAAACAAATATTCCGAATCGTGTGCGGCAAAGAGTCTCGACTCTTACCGAGACCCGCTAGCCGACCGAGTCGAAATTCAGATCTACAGTAAGAGTTCGGGCGTGCGGAAATGTGTAGGCCCAAATCGCTGAGTGGTGAAACGCTTTATGAAAGTCTCGGCCTCGCCAGATATTCGGTCCAAGATGCCGAGACGGCTGATTGATTTTAAGAAATGATGTTCGGTATGAATAGTAAAATCAATGCAAACAGTAAGTAAACGACACGTAGATTTTTAAAGTGGTTCGGATATTGCTCAAATCCTACGTCCACCGGCCCCGAAAGATCGGGAGGCTATTATTTATCCCGAGTTAGTCTCGCCGCCATGCGCACCGGGCAAAGCCGCGTCTTGGTTTTTATACCGATCCAAGTCTCGCTTACAACGATCAAACTTAGAAGTGTTTGAAAAACTTTCTCCAACAAGCTGAAGGAGTCCTTATACAATAAGGATCAGGTTCAAAGATGAACTCCTTCGTCTAAGCTATAGATAAGAACAGCTTGAGCTTAGGGTTAGAGGGATAGGGAATATGAGAGAGTAGCTTCTAGATCGACGAACAAACGAAGGTAAGCTTTGAGTTCGTGTAACGCCGATTTGGATACTAGAGGCTTTATATGTCTGTTCAGCCTTGATTCCCTATGAGCTAGAATGTAGTCTTTCGCCGAAGATTGTTCTTCAAGTTCTTGCTAAGACTTTGTTCTTCGGGGTTCTTTGCTCGCTGAGTGCTTTCTCGGATTTTGGCTTTGTGGTTCGTGCATTCGGTGTATTCTTCTTGAATAATCCCTCTATTTATAGAGCAGAGATTGAAATAGATCCATTGGAGACGATCTTCTTCTCTCTCTCTCTTTTGGTAGCAAACGACTCTTTTGACGTAGGTAACAAGCGCATTTTCCTCCTTTTTCTGAAAGTGTTGACTTGCAGCCTTTAATAGGTAGGATGACACGTGTATGCTTGTCATTCGTCGAGGTGAATAAAGTGGTTGAGACAGTAATGTACTTCGAGGCTAATTGAAGCCGACTTCTCTTCCTCGTATATGACTATGCGGACCGTATTTCAAAAAGATCTCGACAGCTCGAAGATTGTCCGCCGATGCCGAGTCCGACCTTGTATTCGGTAGATAGACAACCGAGATAAGTCTATCAAGATCAGCTCGAGTCCAAATGAACTACTCCCGCTCGCATACTCGCTCCCGCCGAGTCCAAGATCACCGAGTCTTCTACACCGGTGCCGGGGCGCATAAGCTTACCGAGCGCCTGACCAGTAGCAGAGTGTCTACCGAGTCCGAAACCTCGTAGATAAACAACATATACAACGGAATGGTTCACCAATCGATAGGGTTTTGGGATCTTCAAATCTTCGCGACAAGTACGTAGCACAAGGCTACCGACCTTAAGATCGTTGTCTAAGACCGAATCATTTCCCACTAAGAGTAACAAGGCCGAGGATGGAATCATCACCCAACAATTTCCCCTATTTGATGATGCCAAAACCTATCATCTATGCTAAACACTAACTTACTCGTGAACAGAGCTCCTTACATAATTACAAGAAGGATCGCTGGAGTTGTCCGGGTAAGTGCTAGGACTACCGAGGGAGACAGAAAGCGTAACAATTTCCCCTTACAACAATTTCCCCCATGCAACAATTTCCCCTATGAGAAATAATAACTCTATGAAAGTCTAGTCTATCGTAAATCTAACCGAGCAAAACTCGACAAGTAAATAAACAAAGTGTGTGTGTGTCAAGAATCACTTCAGGATTCTCGAGTGTTAAAGCATAAAGCAAACACGGCTATTTAGACAACAAGTAGTTGTCAAAGCCAAAAAGCAGATTGTATATATACGAATTACCGAGACTAAGGACACTTGATAGCCGGGCTATAGTACAATACAAATCTTGCTAAGCTAAGAAGAGAACTAAGGAGGAGAACCCTTAAACCGCCGAATCCTATTCATGAAACCTTGAGATTGATCTTCGTGCAAAGTGGACTCCATACATTCTCGAACGTGTTCTTCCTTAGCTTCAAGTATTCAGCCAAGTCCGCCGGATCATCTTGTTCTAGACCTCTGTTCATCGCAAAGATTCTTCACTTCTTGTTCAATCACTCCGAGATGAACCGAGTCGTCTTGTCTTCCGGGGTGGAGGAATGATTCTTGCTTCGTGAACGCTGACTACTACCCCTTCGCTACGGCTCAGGGCAAATATGGGTAAAGATCGTGTTCAAGAATGTACCATCCACTCGACGTAGGCATCAACCTTAGACATTTCGTGCCGTAATCTCCATAAATAATTTCTCTTGATAAACTCAATCTTGGCCGATTCCCATCTCTCGATTGAACCGAATAGGCATCCATTCGTCCGATCTCGGCCATCTATGTGTTTTCGTATCGCTGGCTTCCCGAACCTTCAGTACGGTAAGGAATGTCCGCCTTCGAAGGAACTCTCGCCCGGCCTCTTGCTCAAGCATGAATTCCGAGTGCCTCGAGGTCTCGCCAAATGTATCCTCCGCCCGGCAGCCTCTAACCGTCTAGCTTCCTCTCCTCGGTAGAGATATCTCTCCATCTCGAGCGAATATTGCTTCAATTTCTCGCATCTTGCTCTTCGAGGCTTCCGAGGAGCTTGTTCGTAGTCGCAGAGGTACCGGATTTGTTTTTGGACGTACCTTGCCGCCGAGTGCCTTTTTGCCGTTGTTGTCGCTCTCTCCCTATCTTCATCATCCTCGATTCTCGAAGTTTTCTCGGGAGGCAACCTAGCAGCGCTTTCTTCTTTCCACCGCGTGCCGGTGCCTTTGTCTTTCCTTTAGCAGGCTTAGACTTTGGCTTGTCGGGCGCCTTCAAAGATCGGCAATCTCCCTAGCGAGCTTCTCATCGCCCGCTATTCGAGCCTCCTCCTCGCCAGTAAATATATCTCTTGGTTTTCTTCTATGGCCGGAGGGGTCGAGAGATCCATTACTTTCTTACCTTTTCCCCGAACAGTGGAGGTAGAGGAACCTCTTCTTCATCATCTCGAGTCCTCTTTCGCTCAAAGATACTCGCAACCTCCTTGATGATATCGTAGGAGTCGTGGTTGCATGAGTAGCCCGGGATCCCGAGCCACTTGGGCTCGGCCTCGCCGTGCTCGCAGCTGGGATACCCCGGGCCTCACCCGTCCGAGTCTCGAGTCCGAGATGACGCGTGTAGCTTCCCTTAGAAGATTTTGTAGATTTTGTGGTTTTTGTAGGAGTAGGCTTCTCGCACTGTTTCTGCCTTTTGCCGGCTCTGTACTCTTTTCCTTCCCTCTTTTACTTTCCCCTTTTGGCATCATCAATAGCAGCCGGGTAGGGATAGGTACCTTTTTCTCGAAGGCTATTAAAGGAGGTCGACAGACGACCGAATTTGATCCTTAAGGTCCGCGCCTCATGCGGCTCGTTCCTCTCGAAGTCAAAGCTTCATCGGATTGCTTGTAGGAGAGTTCACCAAGCAGCCCTTAAAATCATTCAGCTTCTCGTAGATCTTATCCTCCAGACCAGCTTGAATATTATCAAGTCTTATGTCTCGTGGCCCGGGATTGTTCAAGAATAGCTTCGCATGAGCCAATTTGGAAGCCTCGAAATTCCTCAAGTAGTTCGGCTTGGCTCTCCCGAAAGATCCCGAGATGAGATTCAAATTTCTCTTGCCGCTGAGCCGTGCTTTTGAAATAAGCGCAGAGACATCGTGGGCGATCGATTGAGATATAGAAGACTTCACCCCGGCTCGGGCAGCGGTGGCTTCAAAGCAGCTTTCTTCCACACGTTGTGGACCGCCTTGGCGAGGGCACGGCTCCCGAGTGCCTTGGCTTTTAATAGCCTTCGCCACATACTTGGAACGCCGACGATACGGGCCGGGTGCTACCTTGAATGCGGACTTCAACAAGAGCCGAGCGGGCTCTACGGATGCCGAGGTACCAGCCGCCGACTTCGCAGTCCAAAGGATACCGGGCGGACGCGAGCTTCTTCGTGGCGAGTGTATCCTTGTCCCGTGGATTTCCCTCATCGCTTTCTGTGGCCCGAATCATCAAGGGGGGTCGTCATGGTCTCGACCCATCCGAGGGTGCCGGGCCGAGGCAAGCCGCCGATCATGTATCATAGCCGCATCGCAGCCCTCGGGATTGTCCATCGAACCGAGGTCTTCATGCTCGTAATAGCCTATCTCGTTCTCTCGCCCCGCTTCTTCTTCATGAAGTCGCCGACAGGAGTAGTGAAGAACTAAGCGTTGTAGACGAGGCCACTCCCCGATGTCGCAAAGAACATGTGGAGCCTTGCCGATTTGGCAATTTGCAATGTGTCCGAGTAGTCGCAAGCTCGAATTAGTTGAAGAATTTCTCGATGCTCGATAGAATCACCGACGCTTCCATCCCGATTATTTCTTCTTCGTACGCCGTCTCGGATTCCAAGTCAATTGGAGACGTCTCCGAGTCTCAGCAGTGGCGCATCGCTGAGTGGAGGAACCGCGAGGGGGCCGTTAAGGCGTTGAATTTCTTCACCGTGAGCTTCAGTAGCCTCCCCTTGTTCCATCTCTATTGGTTCTTCGCTGGAGACTCCCTTCTCCACCGATTGAGTCTTCTCGTAAGACTCGTATTCATCTATCGCCCTCCGGGCCGAGTAGTTTGCCGAGTGGCCCGTTCAGCCAGGGGCTTCGTGTTCAAGCAGGGCACATCGCCGGCTTTCCTCGCTTAGCCGGTGCCTTTGGGGTTTTTGGCCGGAGGCGTTCTCCTTTTGTTGGAGTAGCCTTCCCCGAGACTCGCCCGCCGAGTCACGGCCGAGGGGCCCGACCCGATTGGCCGAAGGGCCGCAGCCCCGTTGTAAAACCAAATTTTCTTTATGTTGAAGTACTCCTTGTCGTCATAGGTGATCCGCTCGTAGCCATAGAAGTCTTCAATCATAATGCATGCCTTTAGCCCATAAAGTAATTTGCCTTTTGCGCTCGCCGTACGTGCGGGCTTGTCAAACTTGGCCGCTTGAGCCATAAATTCCCGAATGAAGAACTCGGCCTAGTTGACCTTGGCACAATCATAGATTGCCATCATCAAGTGGATCTTAGGTCGAGAGACCCGATCGAAGGAGCGCCTTGGCTCGCCGCAAGAATCGCGTGACGATGTAGGCCAATGCTCCGAACCGTGGTAGCATTGCGTTCTTCGGGAAGGCCGCTCAAGGTTGTAGGCTTGCCACGTATCACCGTCGTGTATTCGCCTACCGAGTCGCCGTTATAGCCTATAGTACCGATGCCTTCGATGGAAGATTGAAGCTCTTCTTCGCCGCTTGCTTGATCGATATCCACTTCGTAATCTTCGATGCATCGCCAATAGCGTGAACAAATAAACTCGCCACAATATCTCCTCCGACGTAATCGTAGTTCGATATATCTCTCGCCACTTGTCGAGGAAGGAAGTAAGCGGGCTTCCTCGATAGAAATTCTTCCGCACTGCATCCTCTCGAGGTATGTAAAGACTTCATCCATGTATTCGATCTCGCAAGCATCGAATTCCATGACCGGTTCGCACTGTACACGGCCTTTGCCGAGGATCTCCTCTATGTTGTCGTGGGCATCTACAAAAATACCCGCCATAGTACCCGTTACAAGAGATTTATCGCATCGATTCTTAGTTAGAACAAGGCTTCCGTAGCGATACCGAAAAAAAAAAAAGAGAATACAAAGAATAGCTTCTCATAAGCATACCAATAAAATCGAGATAAGATATGAAGATGAAGTTGCAAGTAAGGATTGCTTTTGCAAATCTCGGATTTTTCGAATTTGAAAGATTTGAAGTATGCTAACGGCGGTTTGAGAAGATATGATCAAATATATATATCAAACGTGAAGATGAACAGCTTATTTGATCAAAGGTCGAAGTTTTAAACCGCTTTATAGAATGGACGGCCAAGATTAGAAGATATATTATAGGTAATGATCACATATACCGCCTAATTCAAAGCCGCTTGTAAAATAGCCTAAGTAGTAATCGTGGAAAAGACATGCATTAAATGCGCACGGAGTTCAAAGAAGCTTATGTATGGAATGTCGCGCATTAAATGAAACCCGTTAATAATAAAGACAAACCAAGAGATATTAATATCATGCTGAATCTTTGTCATCAATGCAAAGTTCTCTAATATAAATTACTACCGATTAGAGATACGCAAACCCGTCGCCCGAACATAGTAGTCACCGATACCTCGTGTAGATGGTTTCGAATCTCTACATACCGAATACATTCAGGATCGAGAGTGAACATTCCCCCTTACCGAAATGGTCCTCTCATGGAACCTTCTTACTCACCGGGGCCGGTAGGGGTCCAACGCATCGAGCTCTATCGAAAGTTCTCCTCGAACTGATTCGCCTAGAGGTTTGGTCAAGCATATCAGCCCGCCGCTTGTCAAGATGGATCTTTTCCATCCCGATATCATTCTTTTCGACATGGTCACGAATGAAGTGATGTCCGATGTCCACGTGCTTGCATCTCGTGTGTAGTACAGATTCTCGAGTGATTGCAATGGCACCGGTACTATCGCGAGAAGATCGGCACTTCATTCTCGAATGACGCCATAGTCTCTCGCCGCCGTCTCACCCAAAGGATTTGGGCGCAACAACTTCCGGCAGCCATGTATTCAGCTTCGTAGTCGACGTAGCTACCGAGTGCCGTTTCTTTGAAAACCATGAGATCGCCTTGCCGCCAAGGAACCGACATGTTCCCCGAAGTTGATTTTCCGTCAATTCTACATCCCGCATAGTCAGCATCGAATAGCCGCTAGTTCAATATTATCATTAGCCGGATATCATAAACCCATGTCGTGTTCCTCGTAGATAGCGGAGAATCTTCTTTGCCGAGTCCATATAGCTCGCTTGGGATTCACCCGAAATCGAGCACGCACACTTACAAAGATAAGTTATGTCAGACGAGTAGCTATTAAATATAATAATGAACCAATTATAGCACGATATTCGGTTTGGTCTACCGATACTCCCTCTTTATCAAGATCTATCTTCATATTCGTATTCATCGGGATCTTGATAGATTTGCCTGGATGTGCACCAATCTTTTGATGAGGTCTCGAGTGTATTTGCCTTGGTTGATGAACGCTCCCTCTTCGATTGCTTGACTTGAAAACCAAGGAAGTAGTTCATTTCTCCCATCATCGACATCTCGAACTTATCCTTCATCATCTTTTCAAATTGTTGACACATGATGACATTCTTTGATCCAAATATGATGTCATCCACGTAGATCCGCACAAGTAGTAAGTCTTCTTCCGCCGAATGCCGAATAGAGTGCGGCTCCATCGTGCCTTTCTCGAAAACCTTTCGAAGAAGAAACTCGCATAGGTATCGTACCAAGCCCCGGGTGCTTGTTTTAACCCATACGTAGCCTTTCTCGAGTCTATATACTTGATGTCCCCGCCGAAAGCCGGGCGCTTGTTCCCGTTGGTCCCGTGAGTGAGTTCAGTGTGAGGGGGGGGTGAATACACCTCGAATCCAAATTTCTCAACTTTCGAACACGAACAATCCTATTCAGAAGGTGCCGCATCGAATAGTTCAGCAGACTGCATAACCGTTCCGAATCGTGTTAAAGGCTAAAAGAGTACCGACTCACCCGAGATCCGCTAACCGACCAGGCCGGCATTCGCATCGATCGTGAGAGTTCAAAGCAGCGGAATTGTGTAGGCCTAAATCGCTTTTAATGAGGAAAACGCTTTATGCAAGTCTCGCCCGTAGATAAGAAGTTCGAATACCGAGACAGCTTAAATCGATTTTAAATATGATGTTCAAGATGCACAAGAAACCAATGAAACAAGTAAGTAAACGACATAGATATTTTTAAAGTGGTTCGGATATCAACAATCCTACGTCCACCGTCCCGATAGATCGGAGGCTATTTATTATACCGAGTTAGTCTCGCCAGCTTGTACACCGGACAAAGCGGTGGCTTGGGGATTATACCGAGCAAGTCCCGGCCTACAATTCTATCAAACTTTAAGTGTTTGACAAACTTCTCCAACAATGAAGGAGTCCTTATACAATAAGGATCGGGTTCAAATGTGAACTCCTTCGTCTAAGCTATAATTATAACAAGTGAGCTTAGGGTTAGAGGGATAAGGAACGAGAATGTAGCTATCTAGAGCGACGAATACCGAGGGTTTAGCTATAGGTTCGTGCCGCCGCTTGGATACTAGAAGCTTATGCTCGGTTCAGCCTTGGTTCCTTTTGAGCCGGATGTAGTCTTTCGCCGGAGATAACTCGGTTGATTCTTGCGGAAGACTTAGTCGCTAATCTCGCCCGCTTTTCGCGCTCTCTCGTGTTCTAGGTGTTGGTGCTCTGTGCTTCAAATCTTGAATGATCCCTCTATTTATAGAGTGGAGAGAAGAATAGATCCGTTGGAGACGATCTTCTTCTTTTTCCCTCTTTTATGGTAGCAAACGGCTCTTTTGTGTAGTAGGTACAGTGTCCTTTCCCTCCTTTTACGTAAATATGTTGACTATAGCTTTAGTAGGTGAGACGACACGTGTATGCTTGTCATTTGTCGAGGTGGATGTGGTGGTTGAGACAGTAACAAACTTCGAGGCAACCGAAGCCGACCTCTCTCTTCCTCGTACTTGACAACACCGATAGCTTATCAAAAGATTCGCATAGCTTCGTAAGACCGTCACCCGATGCCGAGTCCGATTTTGTATTCGTAGATAGACAACGAGAAGGGTCTACCGAAAATCAGCCTCCGAGTCCAAAGCCGAACTACTCCCCGCCGAGTTCGGCCTCAACCGACTCTCTCGCATACCGCTCCCGCCGAGTCTAGTATTCACCGAGTCTTCTACACCGGTGCCGAGGCCGATGAGCTACCGAGCGCCTTGACCAGAGCAGAGTGTCTACCGAGTCCGAAACCTCGTAGACAAATACGAATACAAAGGAATAGTTCACCAATCGATAGGGTTTTGGGATCTTCAAATCTTCTCAACGATGAGCACGAGGCTACCGAGCGTGATTCAAGATAGAAGATAGAATCATTTCCCACAAGTATGATCATGCCGAGGATCGAATCATCACCCAACAATTTCCCCCTATTTGATGATGCCAAAACCTATCATCTATGCTAACACTAAACGTATAGAAATAAAAACTCCTTACAAATATTACAAGTAGGATCAGGGAGATGTTCCATCGCTTCTAGACTATAAAGCAAACAGGGTAAACGTAACAATTTCCCCCATTGCAAACAAAAACAAAGCAGCGTAATCTATCAAAGCAATCACCGACATGTAATAAAGAGAGTGTGCGCCAAAGAATCACTTCAGATTCTCGAGTGTTAAAGCATAAAACAAACACGGATGTATAAACAACAAGTAGTTGTCGCGCCAAAAGCAGATTGTATAAATATAAGAGAAATTCAAGATGTATACAATCTTGCTATGCTAAGAGAATGAGCTAAAGATCTAAGGAGGAGGGCCACCGAACTTCTTGATTCTCGTCCATGAACTCTCGAGTCCGATCTTCGTGGAGCGGCACTCCATACATCCCGTATGTGATCTTCTTTAGCTTCGTAAATTCTCGCAAAATCGCAGTGCTCATCTTCGCAAGTTCTTTCTTCGCCGCGGCATGCTTCACTTCAGCTTCAATCGTACTCAAAGTGTACCGAGTCATCCCGTCTTCTCGGTGGAGGTATGATTCTCGGGTCCCGAACACCGACTTCTATACCTTCGTATACGGCTTTGTCGAGGTACGGGTAGAGTTCAGTTCCAGCAGCGAACATCCATTCCATGTAAGCTTCAATCCTTGTCCCGCTGGACCGTAACCTCCGTAAATAGTTCCTCTTGATGAACTCAATTTTCGCATTTTCCCATCTTTGATTGAGCCGAGCCGGTATCCATTCATCTCGTTTCTGGCCATCTTTGAAATTTCGTGTCACCGGCTTCCCGAATTTATGTATCTCGTATGGAATATCGCCTTTAGAAGGCACTCTCACCGGCCTCCTCTTCGCCTCCTTTTCATCGAGCTTCAAGGTCCGCCTTCCAAATTCCCGTCTCTCGGCAGCCCGAACCGTCTCGCCTCCTCGCCCCTGTAGATATCTCGTTCATCGTATCAAATATGGCTTCGATTTCATCTCCTTGTGTATCGCCGTTTGCCGAGGGGCTTCTTCCGATTCAAAAGGGTACTAGATCTAGATTTGGACGTACCCTACCTTTCAAGACTCTTCTACCGCCGCTCCTTTTCCTTTTCTCTCGTCCTCTTCATCTCGTTATGATGAGCTTTCTGAGGCGCCTCAGCGCTTTTCTTTCCTCTTATGGATGGGGCTTTAGTCTTTCCTTTAGCAAGCTTAGACTTTGGCTTGTTAGCCGCTTTCTGCCTCCGCCATTTCTCCGGCCGCCTCTCATCCTCGCCTATTCGGGGCTTCCTCCTCGCCAGATATGTACCTTAATCGCTTTGCCGGAGGGGTTGGAATTTTAAGCTTTTGTTTGCCCTCGCTTTCTTGAACCGGTGGTGGAAGAGGAGCCTCTTCTTCTTCTCGAGTCCTCCACCGCCCGTTCCGGCCGTACTCAAGAACCTCCTTAATAATGCCTTTGGGAGTCTCGGGTCGCCCGAGTAGTCCGGCGGGGTCCCGAGCCACTGGGCCGGTTTCACCGTGCTCGCAGCCTCGAAACACCCCCGGGCCTTACCCGAGTCTCGAGTCCGAAGTTTTCTCGAGACCGAAGTTTTGCTAATGTCGCAATAGATTTCTTCTTCTCGCCCCCCTTCTTTCCTTCGCAGCCGTCCCCTTCGCAGTCTAGAAGGTTTAGTGGGAGTCGCCTTCTCGCACTCTTTTTCTTTCCTTCACTTCCTTCACTTTCTTTCTCGCATTCTTCTTCTTTCCTTCCCCCTTTTTGGCATCATCAAGTACAACCGGGTCGGGATGAGTACCTTCTTCTCTAGCTTCCGATAAACAAAGTGACAAGTCGTCCACCTCTTATGCACTTTCTCCAATGCTAGATGCAGCTCGCTCCTCTCGATATGAGTGCGTCCTTGTATGCCGTATGAGAGAGAACGGCTTCCGACTTCGCCCAGCTAGTTTCTCACCAATCTTGTCCTCCACGACTAGTTGAATGAGGTCTAGTCTCTTCTCCACGGCTCCGGGCTTGCTTGGTGAATGACTCGCATGAGCGGACAAGGCGTTCAAATTGTTCAAGGAGCTTGGCCTCGTCCCTCCCGAATTGTCCTTAGCCGAGTCTCGAAACCGCGTTGCCGCTGGGCCAATGCTTCGTATATGAGAGCGGAGACATCGTGGGCAACCGATGTAGAGATGCCGGATTTCAGCCCCGAAGCTCGTAGTTGGTGGCCAATGCACTTCGCCACACCTTGTGGATCGCTTTCGCCAATTCCCGATTTTTAACTCCTTGTGCAGCTTAGAGCTTTGGCAACCGAACGGGATCTCTTGGCAGATGGGCCGGGCGCCGCCTCGTATGTCGACTCGAGCAGAGCCGAGCAGCTCTACCGAGGACGAGACACTAGCCGAAGGCTTCTCGTGCCCAAGGATACCGAGTGGTGTTGCTTCTTCGCATGGGTATCCTTGTCCCGTGGATGTCCTCATCGCGTTTTCCATGGCTCGAATCATCGGGGGGTCCCGACCGTCGTGGTCGACCCATCTCGAGGGTGGCGAGCCACCGCTTAGGCGTCGACAGCAATGATGGCAAGCATGGCCGCCCTTAGATTCTCCATCGTATTGAGGTTCTCGTGCTCTAAATAGCCTATCTCCTCACGCAATCTCGCTCTTCCAAGTGTAGCCGCCGACAGGAGTAGTGTAGAACAAGGCGTTGAAGCCGAGGCCACTCCCGAAAGCGTAGGATCATATGGAGCCTTGCCGATTTGGCTAGGACGAGCAAATCTCGAATGGTCAGCAAGCTCGAATGAACCGGATGATCTCTCGGGAAGCTCTAGAGATAATAAATGCCGCTTCCATCCCGAGAGTCTCTTCTAGACGCAGAACCGACTCGATATCAACGAAGTCAGCTTCTGTGGTCGCAGTGGTAGATCGCCGAGCGGAGGCACGCAGAGAGGGCTATCCGCACGCTGGACTTCTTCGCTTGGGCTTCGTAGCCTCTCCCCCTGTTCCTCTCTGAACTTGTTCCTCGCTGAGACGGCTTTCTCCACTCGACTTGGTCTTCTCGGATGAGGAAGACTCATCTACCAACCGTAGTGGCCGAATAGGAGTCTGGTTCCAGAGCCACGCGCAGTAGTCTCCCGGTTTAGCAGGTGTATCCGGTATGGCCTTCCTCGCCTCTTGGCCGGTGCCTTAGGTGATTTTGCCGGAGGTGTCCTTTTCTTTGGAGTCGCCCGCCGGGGCTTAGATGGGCCGAAGCTTCGTGGGCCTGGCCCCGAACCAATCTGGCTCAAGGTGGCCGGGACTTGTTGTGAAAGCGGATTTTCTTCACATTAAAATATTCCTTGCCGTCATATGTGATCTGCCCACCTCGCAGAAATCCTCGATCATGACCGACAATTTAAGTCCGTAGAGAAGCTTTCCTTTGCGGCCGTTGTTCGCGTAGCTTTGTCGAACTTGGCCGCCCGAGCCATATATTCGCGAACAAAGAAGTCGGGTCCAATCGACTTTCACGCAGCCATAAATCGCCATCATCATATGGATCTTGGGCCTGGGAGACCCGATCGAAAGAGCCACCGCTCGTCAACACCGAGCGACGATGTACGCCAAGCATTCCGAACTACGGTAGCATGGCATTCTTCGTAAATGCCGCTCAAGGTTGTGGGCTTGCTACGTAAAACGGAGAGGTATGTGTCGGCATGGCCGCCATTGTACCCTGCAAGGTGCCGACACCTTCGTACGGGAGATTGAAGCTCTTCTTCGCCGCTTGTTTAATGGACATCCGCTCCGCATCCTCGAAGCGCCGTCACGATGTTAACAAATAACCTCGCTGCAATGTCTCCTCCAACCGAGTCGAAGTTCGGATATAGTTCCGCCACTTGTCGAGGAAGGAAGAAGGTCGGCTTCCTCGATAGAAACTCCTCAAGTCCGGATTTCCTCGATATGTGAAGATCTCGTCCATGTACTCGAGCTCGCACGCGCCGAACTCCATGACCGGGTTCGCACCGGATACGGCCCTTGCCGAGGATTTCCTCTATCTTGTCTGGGAGAACCGACGATAGACCAGCCATAGTACTCGTTACAAGAAATGAATCGCACCGCTTTCTTGGATAGAACAAAGCTTTACAATGCGATACCGAAAAATATAATAAATACATTAACGGATATAAGCATACCAATAGATAAAATTCGAGATAAGATTGAGAATGAAGTTGCAAGTAAGGATTGCGTATGCCGATCTCGGATTTTTCTGAATTTGAAAGTTATGAAGTATGCTAATGGCGGTTTCAAAGATATGATCGAATATATATATCAAATATGAAGATGAACGGTTTTCGATCGAAGGCCGAATTTAAACTTGCTTTATGATATGGACGGTTAAGATTAGAAGTTAAAAATAGACAATGATCACAAAAGCAACCTAAGTCAAAGCCGCTTGTAAAATAGCCTAAGTAGTAACCATGAAAAGACATGCATTAAATGCGTGCAGTTCAAAGAAACTTATGTATGGAATGTCGTACATTAAATGTGAGCCGTTAATAATAAAGACAAACCAAAAAATATTAATGTCATGCCGAATCTTTGTCATAAATGCAAAGTACTCGTTGTATTAAATTACTACCGAGTAGAGATACGCAAACCCGTCACCGAACATAGTAGTCACCGATACCTCGTGTAGATGGTTTCTCGTCTCTACGCACCGAATGTATCGCACCGAGAGTGAACATTCCCCCTTACCGAAATGTCTCTCTCCCCCGAAACCTCTTACCGACCGGGGTCGCAGGGTCCAACGGACCCAGCTCTACCGAAAGTTCTCTTAATCTGATTCGCCAGAGGCTTGGTCGCATATCAGCCCGTTGCTTGTCAGTATGGATCTTCTCCATCCCGATATCCTTTTTCTCGACATGACCACGAATGAAGTGATGTCTCGATGTCCACGTGCTTGCATCTCGTGTGAAGTACAGTGGTTCTCGAGTGATTGCAATAGCACCGGTACCGGCCGTAGAAAATCGGCACTTCATTCCCGAATGACGTCATAGTCTCTCACCGCCGTCTCACCTAAAGGAACCGGGCGCAACAACTTCCAAAGCAGCCCATGTATTCAGCTTCGTAGTCGACGTGGCCACCGAGTGCCGTTTCTTTGAAAACCATGAGATCGCCTTTGCCGCCAAGGAACCGACATGTTCCCCGAAGTTGATTTTCGGCCTATTCTACATCCCGCATAGTCGCATCGTAATAACCAGCTAGTTCAATATTATCATCACCGGATACCACAAACCCATGTCGTGTTCCTCGTAGATAGCGGAGAATCTTCTTTGCCGAGTCCATACGACTCGCTTGGGATTCACCCCGAAATCGAGCACGCATACACCTACAAAGATAAGTTATGTCGACGAGTAGCCGTTAGATATAATAAAGAACCAATTATAGCACGGTATTCAGCTTGGTCTACCGATACTCCCTCTTTATCAAGATCTATCTTCATATTCGTGTTCATCGGATCTTGATTGATTTACCGGATGTGCAAACCAATCTTTTGATGAGGTCTCGAGTGTATTTGCCTTGGTTGATGAACGCTCCCTTTCGTATTGCTTGACTTGAAAACCAAGGAAGTAGTTCATTTCACCCATCATCGACATCTCGAACTTACCTTCATCATCTTTTCAAATTGCCGACACATGACGACATTCTTTGATCCGAATATAATGTCATCCACGTAGATCCGCACAAGTAATAAGTCTTCTTCCAAAGGGAATGCTGAATGGAGTGCGGCTCACCGTGCCTTTCGAAAACCTTTCTAAGAAAAAACTCGTGACAGAGTATCGTACCAAGCCCCGGGTGCTTGTTTTAACCCGTATAGAGCCTTTCTCGAGTCTATATACTTGATGTCCCCGCCGAAAGCCGGGCGGTTGTTCCACATAGACTTCTTCTTTCAAAGACGCCATTCAGAACGCAGACTTCACATCCATTTGATAAACTCCGAATCGTTGATGTGTTGCGTAGGCCAGAATAGTCTCGATCGCCTCCACCCTCGCAACCGGAGCGAACGTCTCATCGAAATCTATCCCTTCGGCTTGACAAAGAGCCTTTAGCCACGAGTCTTGCTTTGTTCCTTACTATAACATTGTTTTCATCTCGCTTGTTTTTGAAGACCCATTTAGTTCCAATAACATGTTGATGCCGGGTCTCGTCTACAAGCTCCCATACTTCGTTTCTCGTGAACCGATTTAGCTCCTCCCGCATAGCAATGATCCAGGCCAAGATCTTCCAAGCGCATCCTCAATGGTCTCGAGGCTCTTCGCAGACAAGAAGCAGGAAAATAATGCGCTTTCTCCTCGACGTAACCTAGATCTTGTCTTGACATTTGTCAAGGATCTCCAATGATTAAATCAAGAAGGTGAGCATCGAGCCACGATCTACGATGTTTCAACTCTTCATCCGAAACTTGTTCAACACGTATAGTAGGTGAGTTAGGCATTTCAGCTTGTACTATTCTCGAGATTGAAGTAATTCAAGAATAAGAGTATGGCCCACCGAGTCACCGGGTTCGTAAGGGCATTCACCAGAACATTACAAGATGTTCCCCATGAGGTGTTGCTCTTAGTAGTGTTGGTCTCAAGCTACCTCAACGGTTTCTTCATCGACTGAAGAGTTACCCGGGATTGATTCTGCTCGGGAGAATCAACTGCTCAGCCTACTTGCTCGGGGTTGAGATTCAAGCAGATTTGTCTTTAGTTTCTTCGTCTCAATCATCATCCCAACATAGCCGGATATTTTCGCATTTGTCTTTTAAGCTTAGATCCCGTAGCCGCTTACCGATGTCCTCGTATTCGACTTGAGTTATTGCTCCCGTCTTCGCAGCAAACTCGTTAAAAACAACATGAGGGCTTTCCTCCACGCAAAGAGTCCGGATAGTCGAATACTCGAAAGCTTTGCCGACCCCCGAGAGTATCCTAAGAATACTCCCCTGATCCGACTTGCTATCAAAAGTCTTCTACCGTATCTTTCCCATTATTGTGAATAAAGCATGAACAACCAAAAATATGGAAATAAGATGGAGAATGCTTCCCGCCGCTCCATAGTTCATATGGTGTTCTTTTATGCCGCTTTGTCGCAAAGATCGGTTCTGAGTGTAACATGCAAGACGTAGCTTCGCCGTAATTTGGTCGGGAGTCCCGAGTCTCGCGAGTAGAGTCCTAGCCGCCTCTTTTAGAGTTCTCGTTCTTTCGTTCAAAGAACTCCATTCCCCGCCGAGGTGTGCGTGCAAACGAAGTCTCATGCTCTATTCCTTCCGCTTGCGTAACTCCTTTACCATAGAATTAAGGAACTCGCCTCCGTCTCGAACGTATTTTTTTGATCTTGGTGTTCTTCTCGACACCGAGCTTTTTCGTAAGCGTTGGTAACTCGTTTTGACGTCGACTTGTTGGGCAATGAATATGACCCATGTGTAGCGCGAGTAGTCATCTATGACCACTAATGCATATTTTCTCGCCCCGATCGTCACCGGGGAGACCGGACCGAACAAATCCATATGTAGCAAACCGATGGATTCCATCGCTGGAAGGAGATGGAACTGCTGGATTTTGATTCCTTGTTTGCTTTCCCTTCGTACATGCTTCACACCGAGTGTCTTTGCCGAATACTTCATTCGGCGCCCCTTTGCTAGAGTGTCTCTTGCAAGCTTGTTGAGCGCCTTAAAGTTGAGACGGCCGAGTCTTCTCGTGCCATAGCCACCCCGTGCGGTTGTCATTCTTCGCCAATAAGCAAGCTTCGTGTTCACCGAGTTCCGCCACCACATATATGTTCTTTCTCGCGAACCCGATTACACCGTTTTCCCCGTGGATTTATCAATAACATCACGTAAAACCAAATACAAATATCACTCTATTTGAGTTATCACAAAATTGACTAACAGAGAGAAGATTATGTCAAGTCCTTCAACATGTGATACTCTTGAACGCTGGCGCTCCAATGCCGAGTGTTCCATATCCTCCGGTATAGCCTTTGCATTGTCTCCGAACTTAACTCGGGGTCCTTCTTCGATATAATTCTTCGCAGACTCCTTTGGTATGTCATGTGTCTTGAGCATCCGCCGTCCACATACCACGGGTCTTTACGCACTCCGCAAAACGTAATTATATTCAGTGTACCCTTTATTTTTGATTTTGGGGTCCTTAGATGTTAGTTTTAGTAACCCAAATCTCGCCTAACAACCCCGGTGGTTTCGCACATTTTCTTTCCACCGGAGTCAACATATCTCGACCACCGGACGGTCACGCCCGACTTCCGAGGCTTCCGAGGTTCGGGAGTCCCGATCTTCCGAGCTGGGGGACCGCCGACCTTCGCCTTCGTGCGACCTTTTTCTTCTTCCCGACCTTTGGAGCCTCTTCTGACTATAGGTTCATAATAATATGATCCATACCGAGCAGATGCGCGCCGTCGGAGGTCCATACCGACCGCCAAGTTTGATTTGCCGGTTCCCCTCGACCGAACCGGGGTTTCTTGGCATTGATCTTCTTGTCGAATGCCGATGTGTGGGATGAGGTGCTTTCATCTTCTCGTTTGTTCTTTGCTAGGGGGTTCAGGATATCTCGCGTTGATAGTCTCCCCTCGAACAAATCTATCGCGAAGTCGTACTTCCGAGTGTACCGGCGTATGAGGAAGCTCCTGGGACCGAATCCAAGTCCTTCCTTGCAAGCCGCTTGGGCTTATTGCTTGCTAGCATAGCCTCCAATTTCTTCTCTCGCGCCCATATACCTCTCACCATCGTTTCCTCAAGACATCATCACTTTTCTTCGCCAAGGCCGTGCTCTCGGCCTCGAAGTCCCGACAGCTTCTTGCTTCAAGACTCGCCAAGATCTTTCCGAGTCAAGTCATTGGTCAAGACTCGAAACCGATCTTCTTGATGCCGAGACTTGGCCATCGGAGAGTTTATCTCCTCCCCGAAGTCTCAACACAAGTCCTTCGGCCTCGCAAACAACCTCGACTCTCCCGAGAAAGTCTCCCGATTCTCCACTTTCGTGGTATCCAACTCCCCGAAGAGTCTTACCGAGCCGCACTCATCCGAATTTGTTCATCTAGTAGATCTTCATATGCGGCCGAGATGTCCAAATTCCCATCTCGCACCCGGAATAGTGTCGTGTGTGCAAAGGTGAAGAGGAGTTAACCGGTTCATGAGAATTTACCTCATCCTCTTTGCCCCGCCATCATGCAAATTTCGCTGATTCATCTCGCTTCATGCTCTAAGGCCATGAAAGCCGCTTCATCGCCGATGAATCCATAAAGGAGTCGATCTCTTCCCGAGTCGTCCGAGATTTTGCCGCCTATGTAGGATTGTCTTTTCTCGGGCGAATTTCTCTCTCCTCGCCTTACGTGCCGTGGTTCAAGCACTACCGAGCTCAGTCAATCATACCGATAATGTCCCGCTTCTTCCAGGTGTAGCAAGTGATGACTTTTTCTTCTTTGGTCGCACTATCCCTTGAGGGTGCCGAGTCATCTTTCTTTCGCATTCGTAAGATTGAGTATCGGGAGCGCGTTTAGGTGTATATTCTCGACTTACCTTTGTATCTCGGTATGCTTTGGCCGCTTTCTACGCCTTTCTTTCTCCTTCTCGATACTTCACTGCGAGCAAGTACGTTTCCGAGCTAGACTTCCTTCTTGTAGGTCGCCGAGTGAAGGCTCGCCTTACTCGCCGTCTTGCTCGTAGCGGGAGATGCCGTGCTTACCGTAGCTTTGAAAGCATGGTCAATCTTCGTACGCCTTCGCCCCTCACCTTTCTTTGAGGTCTCGTCGAACCGATACTTTCTTCGCTCGTAATTCTCAAAAGATATGGTCGGGAGACACAACATCTAAATCGAATGTCACAATAAAGTGGTAAAAGGTGTCCAAAGGTCCGTCCGGCAAGGCCCTCGTAATCTTTAGATTCATCTCTGCTGTCGAACGTCTTTCCCACCTATTGATAGAATTCATCGATTGGTAACCGACGTTTAGATCTTCGATTTTGTCCCCCGGCATGAGAGACAAGCTTTCCAGCCTTTTGGAGTTCCAAAGCTAATTTGTCGGGCTTTAATCTTCCCGAGTCCCTCGACTCGCAGCGCAAGAGCATCCCGGAGTTCTTTAGCATTCTCGCATTCCCCGAACCCCGCCAAGATAAGAATCACTAAGGGTGGTTAGTATAGCATTCCCGGCGACTCGATCTAGATTGTGAAGCTTCTTCTCTTCGTGGAGTGAAGAGACTTCGTCTTTGGGGATCTTCTTCCCGGCCACCATTCCTCCTCCTTGAGCTTGTTCCCGAGTCACGACACTATCAATCATAGGAACGATAGGTCCATCTTCAAGCACTTCACCATATCACATGGAGGGATGTCGATGAGCTTCCATCCCGACTCGCCATACTCCGTAGTTCTCCACCGAGAATATAGGTAACATCCTTATACCCGACATATCGGCCATGAAGAATAATGATATGAATGTAGAGTGATATGCGAGGAAAAACGCTTTCCCTGATCCGTTCGAATGGACCAAGCCTCAAAGATAACAAGAGTCAAAGAACTCCTACTCGATACCAATTGTTGGTCCCGTGAGCGAGTTCAGTGTAGAGGGGGGGGTCAATACACCCGAATCCAAATTTCTCAACTTTCGAACACGAACGAATCCTATTCAGAAGGTGCCGCATCGAATAGTTCGGGCAGACTGCATAACCGTTTCCGAATCGTGTTAAAGTCTAAAAGAGTACCGACTCACCCGAGATCTCGCTAACCGACTAGGTCGAATCCGCATCGATCGCCGAGAGTTCAAGCAGCGGAATTGTGTAGGCCCAAATCGCTTTAATGAGGAAAACGTTTTATGCAAGTCTCGCCCAAGCAGACAAGAAGTTCGTAATACCGAGACGCTTAAATCGATTTTAAATATGATGTTCAAGCATGCACGTAAAAACCAATGAAACAAGTAAGTAAACGACACGTATATTTTTAAAGTGGTGCGGATATCAACAATCCTACGTCCACCGTCCCGATAGATCGGAGGCTATTTATTATACCGAGTTAGTCTCGCCGCCTTGTACACCGGACAAAGCCGCGGCTTGGGGATTATACCGAGCAAGTCCCGGCTTACAATTCTATCAAACTTTAAGTGTTCGACAAACTTCTCCAACAATGAAGGAGTCCTTATACAATAAGGATCGGGTTCAAATGTGAACTCCTTCGTCTAAGCTATGGATACAACAAGTGAGCTTAGGGTTAGAGGGATAAGGAACGAGAATGTAGCTATCTAGAGCGACGAACACCGAGGGTTTAGCTATAGGTTCGTGTCGCCGCTTGGATACTAGAAGCTTACGCTCGGTTCAACTTTGTTCCTTTTGAAGCCGGATGTAGTCTTTCGCCGGAGATAACTCGCTTGATTCTCGCGGAAGACTTAGTCGTTAATTTCGCTCGTTTTTGCGCTCTCTCGTGTTCTAGGTGTTGGTGCTCGGGTGCTTCAAATCTTGAATGATCCCTCTATTTATAGAGTGGAGAGAAGAATAGATCCGTTGGAGATGATCTTCTTCTTTTTCCCTCTTTTCGTGGTAGCAAACGGCTCTTTTGTGTAGTAGGTACAATGTCCTTTCCCTCCTTTTACTGAAATATGTTGACTATAGCTTTAGTAGGTGAGACGACACGTGTATGCTAGTCATTTGTCGAGGTGGATGTGGTGGTTGAGACGTAACAAACTTCGAGGCAACCGAAGTTGACTTCTCTCTTCCTCGTACTTGACAACACCGATAGCTTATCAAAAGATTCGCATAGCTTCGTAAGACTGTCACCCGATGCCGAGTCCGATTTTTGTATTCGCAGATAGACAACCGAGAAGGGGTCTACCGAAAATCGCCTCCGAGTCCAAAGGAACTACTCCCGCCGAGTTCGCTCAACCGACTCTCTCGCATATCGCTTCCCGCCGAGTCCAAAGATTCACCGAGTCTTCTACACCGGTGCCGAGGCCGATGAGCTACCGAGCGCCTTGACCAGAGCAGAGTGTCTACCGAGTCCGAAACCTCGTAGACAAATACGAATACAAAGGAATGGTTCACCAATCAGATAGGATTTGGGGATCTTCAAATCTTCTCAACAGTCATAGCACGAGGCTACCGAGCGTGATCCAAGATAGAAGATAGAATCATTTCCCACAAGTATGATCATGCTGAGGATTGAATCATCACCCAACAGTTCCACATAGACTTCTTCTTTCAGCACGCCATTCAGGAACGCAGATTTCACATCCATTTGATAAACTCGAATCTTTGATGTGTTGCGTAGGCTAGAATAGTCTAATCGCCTCCAACCTTGCAACCGGAGCGAAAGTTTCATCGAAATCTATTCCTTCACCTTGACAAAGAGCCTTTAGCCACAAGCCTCGCTTTGTTCCTTACTATAACGTTGTTTTCATCTCGCTTGTTTTTGAAGACCCATTTGGTTCCAATGACATGTTGATGACGGGTCTCGTCTACAAGCTCCCACACTTCGTTTCTCGTAAACCGATTCAGCCTCCTCCCCGCATAGCTATGATCCAAGCCAAGATCCTTTAATGCATCCTCAATGGTCCGAGGCTCTTCGCAGACAAGAAGCGGGAAAATAATGCGCTTTCTCCTTGACGGAACTGGATCTTGTCTTGACATTAGCCGAGGGATCTCCAATGATTAGATCAGCAGCAGTGAGCATCGAGCCACGATCTACGAAGTTTCAGCTTCCTTCATCCGAAATTTGTTCAACACGTATAGTAGGTGAGTTAGGCATTTCAATTGTACTATTCTCGAGATTGAAGAATTTCAATGATAAGAGTACGGTCTCACCGAGTCACCGTGTTCGTGGGCATTCAGCCTCAGAACATTACTAGATGTTCCCCCCGAGTTGTTATTCTCGTAGTGGTCTCGCTACTCTCCGGGTTTCTTCATCGACCTGAAGTTACCCGGGGATTGATTCTGCTCGGGAGAATCAATCTCGCCCGCCTACTTGCTCACGCCGGTTGAGATTCGAAGAGATTTGTCTTCGCTTCTTCGTCTCAATCATCATCCCAACATAGCCGGATCTTTCGTGTTTGTCCTTTAAGCTTAGATCCCGTAGCCGTCTACCGATGTCCTCGTATTCGACTTGAGTTATCGCTCCCGTGTTCGCAGCAAACTCGTTAAAAACAACATGAGGGCTTTCCTCCACGCAAAGAGTCCGATAGTTGAATACTCGAAAGCTTTGCCGACCCGAGAGTATCCTAAGAATACTCCCCGATCCGACTTGCTATCAAAAGTCTTCACCGATCTTTCCCATTATCATGGGATAAAGCATGAACAACCAAAGATATGGATATAAGATAGAGAAGGCTTCCCCGCCGTTCCATAGTTCATATGGTGTCCTCTTATGCCGCTTTATCGCAGAGATCTATTCTCGAGTGTAACACGCAAGCATCCGTTGCTTCGCCTGCACTTGGACGGGAGTCCCGAATCTGCGAGTAGAGTTCTAGCCGCTTCTTTGAGAGTTCTCGTTCCTTTCGTTCAAAGAACTCCATTTTGCCGAGGTATGCGGGCAAACCGATGTCTCATGCTCTATTCCTTCGCTTGCGTAACCCCTCTACCATGGAATTAAGGAACTCAGCCTCCGTCCGAACGTATTTTTCCGATCTTGGTGTTCTTCTCGACACCGAGCTTTTTCGTAAGCTTTGGTAACTCGCTTTGACGCCGACTTGTTGGCAATAAATATGACCCATGTGTAGCGCGAGTAGTCATCTATGACCCCTAAAGCATACTTCGCCTCCGATCGTCACCGGAGAGACCGGACCGAACAAATCCATATGTAGTACCGAAGGATTCCATCAGCTGGAAGGAGATGGAACCGTTGATTTTGATTCTTTGTTTGCTTTCCCTTCGTACACGCTTCACACCGAGTGTCTTTGCCGAATATTTCATTCGGCAGCCCCTTGCTAGAGTGTCTCTTGCTAGTTTGTTGAGCGTCTTGAAGTTGAGATGGCCGAGTCTTCTATGCCATAGCCACCCCGTTCGATTATCATTCTTTGCCAACGTACAAGCTTCGTGTTCGTGTTCACCGAAGTTCCGGGCCAAGAACATATATGTTCTTTCTCGCGCAACCCGATAACACCGTTTTCCCCCGTAGATTTATCAATAACATCACGTAAAACCAAGATCAAATATCACTCTATTCGAGTTATCACAAAATTGACTAACAAAGAGAAGATTATGCCGAAGTCCTTCAACATAGGATACTCTAGAACGCTGGCGCTCAAATGCCGAGTGTGCCGTATCCTCTCGCGTAGCTTTCGGCATTATCTCCAAACTCGATTCTCGGGTCCTTCTTCAATGATATAATTCTTCGCAGACTCCTTTGGTATGTCATATGCCTTGAGCATCCGCCGTCCACATACCATGGGTCTTTACGCACCCGCAAAACGTAATTATATTCAGTACCCTTTATTTTTGATTTTCTCGTCCTTAGATGTTAGCTTTAATAACCCAAATCTGCCTAACAACCCCGGTGGTTTCGCACATCTTCTTTCCACTGGAGTCAACATATCTCGACCACCGGACCGGTCACTGTGACTTCTTAGGCTTCTCGTGTTCGGGAGTCCGATCTTCCGAGCCGGTGGACCGCCGACCTCGCCTTTTGTGCGTTCTTCTTCTTTTTCTCGACTCTTGGAACCTCCTCCGACTATGGGATCATAGTAATACGACCCATACCGAGCCGGATGTGTCAACGCAGGTGGTCCATACCGACGCCCCACTTAACTCGCTAGTTCTCCCTCGACCGAACCGGGGTGCCTAGGTACCGATCTTCCGGTCAATGTACCGATACTTAGGATGAGGTGCTTTCATCTTCTCGTTTGTTCTTTGGCCGAGGGGTTCGTAGGATTTGCATCGATTGTTTCCCCTCGAACAAACCTATCGCAAGAAGCACACTTCCGAGCGAACGGGGCGTATGAGGAAGCTTCCCCGGTTGAAGCCAAGTCCTTCCTTGCAATGCTTGTGCTTGTTGCTTGCGAGCATAGCCTCCAGCCTTCTTTTGCCGCCCATGTAACGCTCGCCATCGCTCCTCCGCACATCATCACTCTTCTTCAGGTATGTCGTGCTCTGGCCTCAAGTCCCGACATTTCTCGCTTCAAGCAGACTCGCCAAGATCTTTCTCGAGTCAAGTCATTGGTCAAAACCGAAACCGATCTTCTTGATGCCGTGACTCGGCCATCGTGAGAGTTTATCTCCTCCCCGAGTCTCAACACAAGTCCTTCGGCCTCGCAGCAACCCGACTCTCCCGAGAAAGTCTCCCGATTCTCCACTTTCGTGGTATCCAACTCCCCGAAGAGTCTTGCTGAGCCAGACTCATTTGAATTTGTTCGCCGAGCGCTTCTTCGTATGCGGCCGCGACGTCCAAATTCTCATCTCGCACCCGAAATAGTGTCGTGTGTGCAATGTGAAGAGGAATTGACCGGTTCAAGAGAGTTTACCTCATCCTCTTCGCCCGCCATTGGGCACTTTTCGCTGTTTCTTCACCTCCAAGCTCTAAGGCCATGAAAGCCGCATCATCATCCGATGAATCCATAAAGGAGTCGACCTCTTCTCGAGTCGTCCCGAGATTTCGCCACCTATGTAGGATTGTCTTTTCGGGGCGAATTTCTCTCTCCTCGCCCTTACGTGCCGCGCTTCAAAGACTACCGAGCTCGGGATAATCATATTGATAATGTCCTCGGCTTCTGCGCTTATAGCAAGCGATGACTCTTTCTTCTTTGCTTTCGCTATTCTTTGATGGTTCTCGAGTCATCCTTCTTTCGTATTCGAAGATTGTGAGTCGAGTGTGTTTCGACATATAATTTGACTTACCTTTCGTTTCTTGATAGGCTTTAGTCACTTTTCTCGCGCCGCTCCTTCTCCTTCTAATATTTCACAACGAGCAACAGCATACTTTTGAGCGAGACTTCCTTCTTGTAGATCATCGAGTGAAGGTTCGCCTTACTCGTCGCCTTGCTCGCCGCGGGAGATGCCGTGGCCGACCGACGCTTTGAAAGCATGGTCAATCTTCGTGTCGCCTTCGCCTCGCCTTTCTTTGAGGTCTCGCCGAACTCAAACTCCTCCGCCCCGTAATCCCAAAAAGATATGGTCGGGAGAGACAACATCTAAATCGAATGTTGCAATAGAGTGGCAAAAGGTGTCCAAGCGTCCGTCCCAAGCGCCCTCGCATCTTTAGATTCATTTCTGCTTGCCGAACGCCTTTCCCACTCGTTGATCGAGTTCATCGATTGGTAACCCGACGTTCGTATCTTCGATTTTGTCACCGTGCACGAGAGATAAGCTTTCCAGCCTTTTGGAGTTCCAGCGCTAACTTGTTAGCTTAATCTTCCGAGTCCCCCGACTCGCAGCGCTAGGGCGTCCTGCAGTTCTTTTGCGCCTCGCATTCCCCGAACCCCGCCAAGATAAGAATCACTAAGAGTGGTTAGTATGGCATTCCCCGGCGACTCGGCCTAGATTGTGGAAGCTTCTTCTCTCGTGAGTGAAGAGACTTCGCCTTTAGTGGATCTTCTTCCCGCTACCATTCCTCCTCCTTCACCTGAAGTTACAACACTATCGATCATGGGAACGATAGGTCCATCTTCAAGCACTTCGCCATACCGTCATGGAGGGATGTCGATGTGCTTCCATTCTCGACTCGCCATACTCCATAGTTCTCCACCGAGAACATGGGTACCATTCTTATACCCGACATATCGCCCATGAAAAATATTGATACGAATGTAGAGTGATATGCAAAGGAAAAACGCTTTCTCCGGATCCGCTCGAATGTACCAGCCTCAAAGTGACAAGAGTTTTAAGGAACTCCCGCTTCCGATACCAATTGTTGGTCCCGAGTGTACGGCCAGTGTAGAGGGGGGGTGAATACACCTCGATTCGATTTCCAACTTCGAACACGAACAACTTCTATTCAGATGGTGTCTCGATCAAATAGTTCAGCAGACCAAACAACTGCTCGAATCGTGTGCGGCAAAGAGTCTCGACTCTACCGAGACTCCGCTAGCCGACCGAGTCGAAATTCCGGATCTACAAAGTAAGAGTTCGGGCCGTGCGGAAATGTGTGTAAGCCCAAATCGCTGAGTGGTGAAAACGCTTTTATGAAAGTCTCGGCCAAGCAGATATTCGCTTAGTATGGTGAGACAAGCTTGATTGATTTTAAGAAATGATGTTCTAGTATGAATAGTAAAATCAATGCAACAAGTAAGTAAACGATACGTAGATTTTTAAAGTGGTTCGGATATCGCTCAAATCCTACGTCCACCGTCCCGAAAGATCGGGAGGCTATTATTTATCCCGAAGTTAGTCTCTGGCCGCCTTGCGCACCGGGCAAAGCCGCGTCTTGGTTTTTATACCGATCCAAGTCTCGCTTACAACGATCAAACTTAGAAGTGTTTCGACAAACTTTCTCCAACAATGAAGGAGTCCTTATACAATAAGGATCGTGTTCAAAGATGAACTCCTTCGTCTAAGCTATAGATAAGAACAATGAGCTTAGGGTTAGAGGGATAGGGAATATGAGAGAGTAGCTTCTAGATCGACGAACAACCGAAGGTAAGCTTTGAGTTCGTGTAACGTCGATTTGGTTACTGGAGGCTTTATACGCTCGGTTCAGCCTTGATTCCCTATGAGCTAGAATGTAGTCTTTCGCCGGAAGATTGTTCTTCAAGTTCTTGCTAAGACTTTGTTCTTTGGGTTCTTTGCTCGTTGAGTGCTTTCTCGATTTTGGCTTTGTGGTTCGTGCATTCGGTGTATTCTTCTTGAATAATCCCTCTATTTATGGAGCGTAGATTGAAATAGATCCGTTGGAGACGATCTTCTTCTCTCTCTCTCTTTTGGTAGCAAACGGCTCTTTTCGACGTAGGTAACAGCCGCTTTTCCTCCTTTTTCTGAAAGTGTTGACTTGCGCCTTTAGTAGGTAGGATGACACGTGTACGCTTGTCATTCGCCGAGGTGAATAAAGTGGTTGAGACAGAATGTACTTCGAGGCTAATTGAAGCCGACTTCTCTCTTCCTCGTATATGACTATGCCGACGGATTTCAAAAAGATCTCGACAGCTCGTAAGATTGTCCGCCGATGCCGAGTCCGACCTTGTATTCGCAGATAGACAACCGAGATAAGTCTATCAAGATCGCCCCGAGTCCAAATGAACTACCCCCGCCGAGTTCGGCTCAACCGACTCTCTCGCATATCGCTCCCGCCGAGTCCAAAGATCACTGAGTCTTCTACACTGGTGCTGAGGTAGATAAGCTACTGAGCGCCTTGACCAGAGCAGAGTGTCTACTGAGTCTGAAACCTCAGAGACAAACAACATATACAACGGAATGGTTCACCAATCAGATAGGGTTTTGGGATCTTCAAATCTTCAGACAAGTACAGAGCACAAGGCTACTGAGCTTAAGATCAGTATCTAAGACCGAATCATTTCCCACTAAGAGTAACAGTGCTGAGGATGGAATCATCACCCAACAATTTAGGTACCCATTATTTTTGATTTTGGGTCCTTAGATGTTAGTTTTGGTAACCCATATCTGTCTTACGACCCTGGTGGTCTCACACAGTTTCTTTCCACTTGTGTCAACATATTTGACCACTGGATTGGTCACTGCTGACTTCTCAGGATTTTCAGGTTCAGGAGTCCGGATCTTTTGAGTGGGTGGATTGCTGACCTTTGCCTTTTGCGCGGCTTTCTTCTTCTTTTTTCGTACTTTTGATCCTCTCCCCGACAATCGGATCATAGTAATATGACCCATAGTGAGCCGGATGTGTCACCGAGGAGGTCCATACCGACGCCCCACTTTGCTTTGCCGGTTCCCCTCGACCGAATCTGGGGTGATCTCGGCGCTAATCTTCTTGTCGATTGCCGATGAGCAGGATGAGGTGCCTTCATCTTCTCGTTTGTTCTCGCTAAGGGGTTCGAGATGTCCGCATTGATGGTCTCCCCTCGAACAAATCCTATCGCCTAGCCGGTTCTCTCGAGCATACGGGGCGTATGAGGAGGCTCCCCCGGCCG
>JAPVEC010000305.1:0-10000 GCA_028984105.1 Lavandula angustifolia | reverse complement strand
TATCGTCTATGACCATCACCAGCTGAATGCGTGGCTTTGAAAGCTGGTCATACGAACCTGGTGAGCTCGTGAGGATGTGAGAAACGATGTATGCAAGCGCCGGTATTGTGGCAACAAGCGATTCTTTTGCGGGTGTCTTGAACGCAATATCCTTCACCCCCCATTGAATTTCGTACGTATGCGTTGATCTCCTTCTCCTTATATCCAATAGGAGAAATTCCATCGGTGGAAGATCGAATGCTAATTCCGGTGCATCTCGGATGTTGATGATATGCTCGACTCGCATCCCACGAATTTGGTACAACCTCCTTCATGAATGCGAAGGATGCTTCCTCTACCCCTGAATCTAGGGTTCTCCAGTTGAAGTAGACTTCCACCACTTGTCTGGGCAAAAACACTCAGGGTTGCTTGGAGACGAGCAGTTCTAGTCCAGAGCTTTCAATGGCGTCAAAATGGGCTCCAAGTATGGAAGATCAACTTGGCGTAGCGCCATTGTTGGTTCGGCTGGATGCGAGAGACGATGATCTCGTCAATATTTGTGGGAGTCCTATGTCGTCACCATAGATATTCAAAAAACTTGTTAGCGCTTGAAAATAGAGAAGTTAGTATAAGCTTTAAGCAGAGATAAATATATTACCGAAATATTTAGAGCTTTGAAATAAGCAGATGCAGAGCAGTTAATTTTTTAGAGAAACTGAATCACAGAAAATGAGCTCTAAATGTTCGGAAATGGCGAAAAGTGAGGCGAGAGGTAGGAGATGAAAGATTTTGTAGAATCATGCGTATCAAGCCGTTTAGATCTGACGGTTGGGTTTTAATCTTCCATTTTAATTGACGGCTGAGATTTAATGTTATAAGAGGAATGATTACATAGCCGCCTCTACCATAGACCCACGTAGGATAATGTGCGATTAAAGTAAGTGAGAAGACGTGCATTAAATGCGGCTGAGGCAGCATTAAAAGACTAAGTCATTTTAAATGAGAACGGTTTCCTACTGACTTATCCTTAAAAATTAATGGCGGGAAATAAATGCTCATTAACTACTGAATGCAAGCGACTGACTAATAAATGCGAGCATGCTTCAAAAGGAATTTATGTATGTAATACTACGCAAACCTCTTGACTGAACTTTTACGATCGGTGGTTTACCGATTAAGATTAAGGAGGGCGGTTGGCGTCGCTGATGACCCGTTCCCCCCCCTGCGTATGCAGGTTTGATTCTCGGCCCGAATCGATGTGCTTGAGTCTTCGACGGCATTTGTCATGCGATTCCTTACACTTGATACCAATTGTTTATTTTTAAATTGTTTTAATGACACTTTTTTAATTAATTTTTTTTAATAACACTTTTTTATTTACGTAACACTTTTCTTTTTTTATTTTTTTTTAATAACACCTTTTTTATTTTATTTTATTGATATACCCATTTTTATTTTTTATTTTTTTTGAATAACACTTTATTTTTTTATTATTTTTTTAATAACACTTTTTTTATGTTTTTTTTTTTAATTACACTTTTTTTTAATAACACCTTTTTATTTTTTTTTATTTTATTGATACACCCATTTTAGGAAAGTAATACGATTGTTCAAAACAATTGATAAATTTGTTTATAACATGTGATATTTTTTATTTCCTCAAATTGATTTTTTTAAGATCAAGTGGTACTTTTTTCCATGTCAAATGATACTTCTATTAAAACCAACAATATTTTTACTCATAATAAGTGATACTTTTATTCATAGCAAGTGATACATTGATTAATAACAAGTAATTCTCTTATTCAGAACAAGTGATTTATTCAAAATAATTGATATTTTTTTCAGGTAAAGTGATACTTTTGTTAAGAACAAATGATACCTTAATTCACATCAAATGATATTTTGATTAATAACAAGTGATACTCTTATTCGAAACAAGCGATATACTCAGAATAATTTGATACTTTTTTCATGTAAAGAGTGATACTTTTGTTAAGAACAATGTGATACTTTCGATTAATAACAATTGATACTTTTATTCGAAACAACTGACATATTCAGAATAATTGATATTTTTTCATGTAAAGTGATATTTTTGTTAAGAACAAGTGATACTTTTATTCATAATAAGTGATACTTTTGTTCATATCAAGTGATGCTTTGATTCATGACAAGTGATATTTTTATTCATAATAAGTGATATTTTTGTTCATAGCAAATGATACTTTGATTCATGATAAGTGATACATTAGGTAATAAGAAGTGATACTTTTTTATTCCGAACAAATGATATATTCAGAATAATTAATATTTTTTTAATATAATGTGATACTTTGTTAAGAACAAGTACTTTTATTATCTCATACATATTCCTCATTATGTTATATCTCTTCTATGTGTATTATTTCTGCAATTATAATTTTTTTTAAAATATTAAATTGTTTTTAAAAAGAATAAATTTTAATATACATATTAATATTCTTTGTGTCATATATTAATTTTTTTAAAATAAGAAATAAAATTTATAACTTTCGTGTCACATTGTAGTTTGAAAATAAAAAATAAAAATTTTAAAAGATATTATATTTTTTTAACAAGAATAAAATTTAATATACATATTAAAATTCTTTGTCATATATTAATTTTTTTTAGTAGTTTGCAAATTAAAAAAAAAATTAAAAAATATTTTTTTTGACAAGAATAAAATTTAATATACATATTAATATTCTTTGTGTCATATATTAATTTTTTTTAAATAAGAAATTAAATTTATTATTTTTCGTGTCGTAGTTTGAAAAAAAAATAATTCAATTTTTAATCTCAAAATAAAAAAAAACCAATAAAATAGTTGTTTGGTTTCGAACCCGTAGTTCAAGTTAAGAACACAACACTTAACCAATTGCGCTTATAATAGTATTAACATTAAGGTTTCCATTTATATTCTATTTAACTTAGTGCGTAGGTAGCACCAAAGTTTTAGCGTTTTATTTTTACTTTTACGTTTACTATTTTAATTGTTAATGTTGGGTGATGATTCCATCCTCAAAGACCATGTTACTCTTAGTGGAAATGATTCTGGCCTTGGACAACCGATCTTAAGCTCCGTTAGCCTTGTGCTCGTACTTGTCAAGATTTGAAGATCCCAAACCTATCCGATTGGTGAACCATTCCCTTGTATTTGTTCCTTCGTCTCTCGAGGTTTCGGACTCAGTAGACGCTCCGCTCCTGTTAAGGCGTTCGGTAGCTTATCCGCCTCAAAGACCGCAGCGAAGACTCGGTATGAACCGAACTCACAGAGTAGTTCACTAAACTCGTAGGCGGACCTTGAAAGTGTACCCTCAAAGATTATACCTACCCACTACTAGGATCGACCAAGGCGGCGGTCTTCCGAACTCGCCGATCTTTTGAAATGCAATCGGCATAGTCCATATACGAGGAAGAGAGAAGTCGCCTTCAATTAGCCCCGAAGTCCTTCTCGTCTCAACCACTTTATTCACCTCGACAAATGACAAGCATACACGTGTCATCCTACCTACTAAAGCCGCAAGTCAACACTTTCCGAAAAAGGAGGAAAAGGCAACCGTTACCTACGTCAAAAAAGAGCCGTTTGCTACCAAAAGAGAGAGAGAAGAAGATCGTCTCCAACGGATCTATTTCAATCTCTCGCTCTATAAATAGAGGGATCATTCAAGATTAAAAAAACCGAATGCACGTATCTAGAGCAAAAATCAAGAAAGCATTCAACGAGCAAAGAACCCAAAGAACTACATCTTAGCAAGAACTCGAAGAACAATCTTCCGCGAAAGACTACATTCTAGCTCATGGGGAATCAAGCGAACCGACATACAAAGCCTCTAGTATCCAATCGACGTTACACGAACTTATAGCTTACCTTCACTGTTCGTCGATCTAGAAGCTACTCACTCATATTCCCTATCCCTCTAACCCTAAGCTCAACCGTTCTTATCTATAGCTTGGACGAAGGAGTTCACCTTTGAACCCGATCCTTATTGTATAAGGACTCCTTCATCGTTGGAGAAAGTTTGTCAAACACTTCTAAGTTTGATGTTTGTAAACCGAGACTTGGATCGCATAAAAACCAAGACGCGGCTTTGCCCAAGGTGCAAGCCGACCGAGACTAACTCAGGATAAATAATAGCCTCCGATCTTTCGGACAGCTGGACGTAGGATTTGAGCGATATCCGAACCACTTTAAAAAATCATGTGTCTCTATTGTTTTCTTAACCGTTGCATTGATTTTACTATTCATACCGAACATCATTCCTTTAAAATCAATCAACTCGTCTCAAAGATACCGAACCGAATATCTGCCGAACCGAGACTTTCATAAAACGTTTTCACCACTCAACCGATTTGGGCCTATACACATTTCCGCACGCCGAACTCTTACGCAGATACCGAATTTCTTCGACCCAGTTCGACTAGCGTGTCTCAGTAGAGTCGACTCTTTGCCGCACATGATTCGTAGCAATGCTTGGTCTGGTTGAATTATTTCGGCCGAGACACCATCCCGAATAGGACTGCTCGTGTTCGAAGTTGAGAAATCGAATCGTGTATTCACCCCCCCCTCTACACCTGACCAGTACACTCGGGACCAACAATTGGTATCGAGCGGGAGTTCTTAAGACTCTTGTCATTCTCAAACCGGCTCTACCGAACGCATCCCGGAGAAAACGTTTTCACCGCATATCACTCTACATTCATATCTTTATCTTCTATGGCCGATATGTCGTGTATAAGGATGGTACCCATGTTCTCGTGAGAGAACCGTGGAGTATGGCGAGTCGAATGGAGGCTCATCTCGACTTCCCTCCACGATAGCATGACGAAGCGCTTGAGGAAGGACCTATCGTTCCCATGATCGATAGTGTTGTAACTCAAGACCAAGTCGAAGGAGGAGGAATGGTGACCGGAAGAAGATTCCCAAAGACAAGTCTCTTCACTCCCGAGGAGAAGAAGCTTCACAACTTAGACCGTGTTGCCGAAACGCTATACCGACCACCCTTAGTGATTCTTATATGGCAGGGTTCGGGAATGCAAAACCGCAAAAGAACTCTGGGACGCCTAGCGCCTAGCTGAGTCTGGGGGACTCGAGAAGATTAAAGCTAACAAGTTAGCGCCCGGAACTCCAAAAGCTCGGAAAGCCTCTCTCTCATGCCTAGTGACAAAATTGAAGATCTAAATGTCGATTCACAAATCGATGAACTCTATCAATGGGTCGGGAAAGACATTCAAGAACCGAGAGATGAATCTCAAGATACTCGAGGGCACTTCCTGAGTTACACTCGGACACCTTTTGCCACTTTATTGCGACATTCGACTTAGATGCCGTGTCTCCGACCATATCTTTTGATAATTACAGCGGAGGAGTTTGAGTTCGACAAACCTCAAAGAAAGCCGAGAGCTGAAGTCGACACAAAGATTGATCATGCTTTCAAAGCATCGGTCAACGCAACAAAGTCTCCCGTGACGAGCAAGACGACGAGTAAGACTAAACCTTCACTTAACGACCTACAAGAAGGGAGTCGCCGGGAAGTGGCTGCCGGCCGTGGAAATATCGAAGGAGAAGGAGCGACGCGAAAAAGTGACTAAAGTCTATCGGGAAACGAAAGGTAAGTCAAATTATATGTCAAAACACACTCTCGATTCTCAATCTTCTCGAATGCGTAAAGAAGGATGACTCGTAACCATCAAAGAATAGCGAAAGCAAAGAAGAAAGAGTCATCGCTTGCTACAATCGCAAGAAGCCGTGACACTATCAATACGACCGTCCCCGAGCTCGGTAGTGCTGAACGCGCAGCAAAACGCAAGGAGAGAAGAGAAAAATTCGCTAAGAAAAGACAAGCTTATATCGCAGGCGAAATCTCGATATGACTCGTAAGAAGTCGACTCCTTTATGGATTCATCGGATGATGACGCAGCCTTTCATGGCCCTAGAGCTTGAAGTCAAGAAACAACCAAAAGTGCTTTAATGGCAGGCGAAGAGGATGAGGTAAACTCTCTTGAACCGGTCAATTCCTCTTCACACCGCACACACGACACTATTTCAAAAAGTGCGTAAGAGAATTTGGACGTTGCGACCGCATACGAAGATCCGCTCGACGAACAAATTCGGATGAGTCTCAGCTTCTAGGAAGACTCTTCGAGAATGGATACCACTCGAAAGTGGAGAATCGTAGACTTTCTCGGAGAGTCGGTTGCTACCGAGGCCGAAGGACTTGTGTTGAGACTCGGGGAGGAGATAAACTCTCCGATGGCCAAGTCTCAAGCATCAAGAAGATCGGATTTCGAGTTTTGACCAATGACTTGACTCGAAAAGATACCGAATCGAGTCCCGTTAAAGCAAGAATTGTCGGGACTTCGATCGAGCACGACACACCGAAGAAGAGTGATGATGTCCGGAGAAGCCTCGATGACCGAGCGTTACATGGGCGCCGAAAAGAAGCCGGAGGCTATGCTCGTAAGCAACAAGCCCAAGCATTGCAAGGAAGGACTTGGCTTCAACCAAGGAAGCTTCCTCATCCGCCCCGTTCGCTCGAGAGTGCGTCTTACCGATAGGTTTGTTCGAGGGGAAACAATCAATGCAAATCTAACAACCCCTCAAAGAAAGAACAAACGAAAGATGAAAGCACCTCATCCTAAGTATCGGTATACCGACCGTAAGATCAGCACCCAAAACCCCGGCTTCAATCAAGGGGGAACTAGCGAGTTAAGTGGGGCGATCGAGATGGACCACCTCGGTTGACACATCCAGCTCGGTATGGGTCATATTACTATGATCCTATAGTCGAGGGAGGTTCCAAGAGTCGAAAAAGAAGAAGAACGCACAAAAGGCAAAGGTCGAGCATCCACCACTCGAAGATCCGGACTCCCGAACCCGAGAAGCCTAAGAAGTCGCCCTCGACCAGGTCCAAAGCGGTCAAGTTTGTTGACTCAAACGGAAAGAAGTTAGTCCGAAACCACCAGGGTTGTTAGACAATTTGGGTTACAAAAGCTAACATCTAAGGACCCAAAATCAAAAATAAAGGGTACCCGAATATAATTCCGCTTTTGCGTAGTGCATAAAGACCCATGGTATGTGGACAACGGATGCTCAAGACACACTGACATACCAAAGGAGTCTATCAAGAATTATATTATCGAAGATGGACCCGTAATCGAGTTTGGAGATAATGCCAAAGGCTACACGAGAGGATACGGCACACTCTAAGATAGGAACCGCCAATGTTCCTGGAGTATCCTATGTTGAAGGACTTCAAGATAATCTTCTCTCTCCGTTAGTCAATTTTGTGATAACTCGAATAGAAGTGATTTTTGACGCCCGGTTTCGTGATGTCATTGATAAATCTACGAGGAAAACAAGTGTTATCGGGTTCGCGCAAAAAAAGAATATCTACGTGGCTTGATCGGAACTCGCCGAACCTCAAGCTTGTTTGCTCGGCGAAGAATGAAAACGTAACGGGATGGCTATGGCATAGAAGGCTCGGCCATCTCAACTTCAAGACGCCAAAGCAAACTAGCTAGGAACACTCTAGCAAGAGGACTGCCAAATGAGTTGTTCAGCAAAGACACTTAGTGTGAAGCATGTCTGAAGGGAAAGCAAACAAGGAATCAAAATCCTCCAGTTCCATCGCCTTCCACTGATGGAATCCTTCAGCTGCTGCATATGGATTTGGTCGGTCCAGTCTCTCCAATGACGATCATAGGCAAAAAGTATGCTTTAGTGGTCATAGATGACTACTCGCGCTACACATGGGTCATATTTATTGCCAACAAGTCTGACATCAAAACAGAGTTACCAAAGCTTCTGAAAAGGCTCAGTGTCGAAAAGAACACCAAGATTGTTAAAATCCGTTCTGACAGAGGAACTGAGTTCTTGAATAGTATGGTGGAGGAGTTCTGCCAAGCAGAAGGCATAGAGCATGAGACTTCAGCTGCACGCACACCTCAACAGAATGGAGTTGCTGAACGAAAGAACAGAACTTTAAAAGAGGCAGCTAGGACTCTACTCGCAGACTCAGGACTCCCAACCAAATTCTGGGCAGAATCTACGGACACTGCATGTTACACTCAGAACCGGTCTTTACTGACGAAGCAGCATGGAAGAACACCATATGAACTATGGAACAGCAGGAAGCCTTCTCTATCTTATTTCCATATTTTTGGTTGTTCATGCTTTATTCACAATAATGGGAAAGATCACCAAGACTTTTGATAGCAAGTCGATCGTGGAGTATTCTTAGGATACTCTCGGGTCGAGCAAAGCTTTCGAGTATTCAACTATCGGACCCTTTGCGTGGAGGAAAGCCCTCATGTTGTTTTTAATGAGTTTGCTACCGAAGACAGGAGCACTAACTCAAATTCCCGAATCGAGGACATCGCAAGCGCCTACAGGATCTAAGCTTAAAAGACAAAACTGAAAAGATCCAGCTATGTTGGGATGATGATTCGGACGAGGAAACCAAGACAAGTCTACTCGAATCACAACCAGCAGAGCAAGTAGCTGAGGAGATTGACTCACCTGAACAGAGTCAATCCCAGGTAACTCAGGTCGATGAAGAAACCCAAGAGGTAACTGAGACCACTACTGAGAATAACAACTCAGGGGGAACATCTAGTAATGTTCCCCGAGCCGAATGCCCCCCGAACCTCGGTGACTCAGTAGACCATACTCTTATCACTGAAATTCTTCAATCTCAGAATAGTACAACTGAAATGCCTAACTCACCTACTATCCGTGTTGAACAAATTTCATATGAAGAGTTAAAACATCGTAGATCGTGGCTAGATGCTCACATTGCTGATCTTATAATTGGAGATCCTTCAAAGACATGTCAAGACAAGATCCGATTCTCGTCAAGGAGAAAGCGCATTATTTTCCTGCTTCTTGTCTACTGAAGAGCCTCAGAATATTGAGGATGCACTTAACGATGCTGACTGGATTATTGCTATGCAGGAGGAGCTGAATCAGTTCACGAGAAATGAAGTATGGGAGCTTGTAGACAGACCCCGACATCAACATGTCATTGGAACCAAATGGGTCTTCAAGAACAAACGAGATGAAAACAACGTTATAGTAAGGAACAAAGCAAGGCTCGTGGCAAAAGTCAAGCCGAGGGAATAGATTTCGATGAAACATTTGCTCCGGTTGCAAGATTGGAGGCCATAAGACTATTCCTTGCCTACGCAACACATCAAAGATTCGTAGTCTATCAAATGGATGTGAAGTCTGCGTTCTCGAACCGCGTGCATCAAAGAAGAAGTCTATGTGGAACAACCGCCCGGCTTTCGACAGGGGACATCAAGTATATGGACTCGAAAGGCTCTTTACGGGTTAAAACAAGCACCCGTGGCTTGGTACGATACCCGTCGAGTTTCTTCTTCGTAAAGGTTTTCGAAGGGCACGTAGATCACACGTTGTTCAAAGATTCGACCGGAAGACGACCTATTACTCGTGCAAGGCATCTATGTAGATGATATTATCTTCGGTTCAAGAATGTCATTATGTGTCGGCGCCAGCTTGAAAGAATGATGAAGGACAAGTTCGAGATGTCGATGATGGGAGAAATGAACTACTTCCTTGGTTTTCAAGTCAAGCAACCGACAAAGGAACGTTCATCAATCAAAGCAAATACACTCGAGACCTCATCAAAAGATTCGCGCGCACATCCGAAGCAAACCTATCAAGATCCCGATGAACACGAATATGAAAATCGATCTTGATAAGGAGGGAGTATCGAGAGATCAAACTGAATATCGTGCTATAATTGGTTCATTATTATATCTAACGACTACTCGTCCCGACATAACTTATGCCGTAGGTGTATGCGCTCGATTTCAGCGAATCCGGCGCAGCCATCTCCGGACTCAAGCAAAGAAGATTCTTCGCTACCTCGGAAGCACACCCAACATAGGTTTATGGTATCCAACTGATGATAATATTGAACTAACAAAGTTATTCTCGATGCCGACTATGCAGATGTAGAATCGACCAAAA
>JAPVEC010000294.1:0-11435 GCA_028984105.1 Lavandula angustifolia | reverse complement strand
GCCAAAACCTCTATATTCTAATATCTATCAAAGATATTGTCCTACTGACAACAATTTCCCCCTTTAAACGTCTGAGGAAAAAACTGATAATCATAAACGAACTTCAAGCAGTGAGAGCATGGCAAGATCGTAGAAACCGATGTGAGTGTGTGTCAGATCACTTAGTGATCAGTTGTGTAAACACAAAGAAAAAGGCTGAAAGACAATGAGTAATTGTCTAGCAAGCAGAGGAACTGATATATATATCAAGAATTACAGAGTTCCTATGCTATTACAAAAGATGAGAAGGAGAAAATCACTGCTGCTGCTTCTTGAACTTCTGCGTTTTCTTCTTGAAGTCAGTGGATTTTTCCTCGGGAGGATCCGGTAATAGTATTTATACACTTTAGCTCGAATCTCCCGGATCTCCAAGTTATCATCGGCCTTTCGTGGAGCAGAGCTCGGGCGTAGGCGGCTTCCTCCACTTCTCTTTCTATGTCCTTAGTGCTCAGCAGTCCATTAGCAAGTCTCGGCGGTGGAATACGTCGGAAAGCTGGGGCACGGAAGGTTATATTCTGTGATTCCATGACTTGCTTCAGCCGTTCACTGAATTCAACATCAAATCTCGTAATCAACTCCTCAAAGAGCTGATCGGCTGAGCAGTCGAGTGGGTAAATGCGCCATACGTAGTAGCCTTTGATAAAAAACTTCTTTCAATCTCTCCCAATGTTCATTCATATCAACCGGCACCCACTTATCCACATGCTGAATCGGTTGTTGCTTGATGTGGGGGCCCCTGATGAACTTAGATCCTCTCGGGATCTACCTTCTCGGATCGGCTACTGGTTTATCAGATAGGCTTTTCATTCTTGCCAGGTCAGCCATCCTTTTCTTCTCACGGAGAGCGGCTGCTCTAGGGTCTCCTCGTCTGAGACTCAGTCCTTGCAGCGTCGCCTCCCAGGTCGCTTGATCTTCTGCTATCTGCTCAGGTGTAAGAGTAGATATGGGAATACTCTGAGCAGTAGCTTTGATTTCAGTCGGAAGAGCCTTAGCAAATTCTTCTTGGGCTTTCTTCTTTTGCTCTTCGACTGTATTAATGACCTTTCTCTTTCCTTTGCCCCTGACAGCTTTGCCCTTAGGCTTTTTTGCTGCTTCAGCTGCCTCCTCTAGCTGACGCTCCTGGTCCAGCTTGTCTTGCAGCTCTTGGGCTATTCTGAGGTCGAATGCCTCTTGCTCCGCTTTTGATTTAAACTTCTTGACCGGGGAGGAAGGAGTAGTGGATTCAGTAGCGATTTCCTTCCCCGACCTCTGCGGCAGCTGTTGAGACTCTTCTTCTTCAGCTGGCTCTTCAAGGAATTGAGCGATTTCGTCTATGTGCGCAACTGAAGAGGAGATGGGGGTGGCTTGTAGTGGGAAATCAAGGAGAAGGACCTCAGTAGATGTACTTTTCGAGTAGGTGGTCCCGGCTCCGGAGCCTGTTCCCCCCCGAATCTCTGCGGTGAGGGCTCTGCTGCCGAGGAGGGTCCCCCCCTCCCGAGCCTCGTCCCTCAAGGATCCGGACGTCAATGTATCCGTATCGGGTTCATCTTTCACAATATCTTCCCCCCCTTTTTGGCATCGGCAATATTTGCCGTGGAGGTGCGGATAGCTTTTACGTCCCGCTCCAGTTGTGCAATGAATCTTTGATCCGGGTAACGTGTCAATCAAAATCACCGACCAAGTTACGGTAGTTTTCCCGGTCTTTCTCTCTGATCAGCTCTAGATTTCTTCAATCGAGCGGTGACTCTGTCGGAGTTTCGAGCGAGCTTGATCATTTGATTCTGTCATTTCTTTCGAATGGCTTTTAAGGCCTCACTGTTGCTTGATGGCTTGTTTGAAGAGAGGTGGTTGCTATCTTGTTTCTCTCATCTATGAAGCCTTGAACCTGTTTTCATGGCTCCGAGTCAGCTGCTCCCGAGAAAGTTTTATGCTGAGCGGCAAGCAGCCGACTCGTGGCCGATAAATCGGTCTTTTGAGCACTTAGGGCCTTGCTCAACTATCTCCTTGAAATGGCAGTAGAAGCCTCTTTAGGAGTTGAGATGTCGGCGGCCAACTTACTTAGAGCTTCGTTCTGAGCCTTGGTGTACTTCTCCCATTTGAAATGAAGGCTAGGAGTCGATTTTTCTCACCTTGGCGTTTGATAGCCCTGGTTGACGAACGTGAGGACACGGAACCGATGGGTTGTATCTGATAAGAGGCCGGTTCCGAGCCTCTGCTCGTAGAACGAGATCAACTGCTCCCTACTGTGGAGCGGTTGTAGCCTCACCCGATGTGACTATGGGTGGTGTTGGGCTCTTCTCTTGGGGAGTTTGTCCCTCCGCAGATTCTCCCCGATCTGCTTCCTTGGGTTTGCCATCCATCTCCTCATCTTGATCATCATTATCGCCTTTATCGGAAGGTGGAGATGGGGGCGGAGGCTGTTTCGATCGGAGCTCTCAAGCTCGAGAAATAGAGCATTGCAGCTCTCAAATCTTCGAAAGATGCCACATCACCGTGGCTCTCCGAATCCAATCTTGGCTTGGAGCTCTTGCTCCTCCGTCGAAGCTCATCGTCATTGTTGGGATTTGGCAAAGTCAATAAGAATGTCCCGAGTCAGAAAACCTTAAGAGCATCTCGAGCTCTTGTCCTTCTACGCTATTTCAACCGGATCTGCGTGCTCGAGCAATTTCTGGTATCTCTTGCTGAATCTGACTGCAAAGACGCTAATGAGTGGTGTCGCTTGTTGTCCACTCAGGCGTAGAGTTCGGGTGACGGTTCCTCTTGTCGACTCTGTTTCCTCGGAGCTGATCACTTGGACCTTGTCCTTGATCGTCGCTCCCTCGATTCCAGATATCGAATCGAGTAGTTGCTCCTCTTGAGTAGAAGGAGGAGCCGGCTCAATAATGGTAAGTGGCCGAGCCACTGTGACCTCAAGCAGTCGAGTCTTAGCCAACCTCCTCTTCTTTGGGTACTTGGATAGATGGGGGGCGAGCGGACGCAGCTCTCTTAGGCTCAGGCGGCCCCTTGCCTATGGATTTCTCAGCTCCAGCTTTCGTCTGGAATTTGATAGACTTCTTGTCAAAGTACTTGGAGTCCTCAAAGGCTGAGTTCTCAACAGCTGAGTTCCTCTGAACTATGCATTCTATCAGAACAGACATCTTTGTTCCGAATAGAAGTTTACCCACACTGGCTATCCTCCTCTCGCCAGTGGGTAATGTGGTGAACTTCTGAGCCTGTGCCTTCATCTGAGTAGTATAATACTCGGCCCAGTTCACTTCAACCCCATCGTCTATTGCCATCATCAGCTGAATCCTAGGTTTGGACAGTTGATCATATGATCCAACTGAACTTGTCAGAATGTGCGATACCACGTAAGCTAGACCTCTGTACTGAGGTAGCAACATATTCCTCGGTAAAGCTGTTTTGAACGCCACATCCTTGCGCCCACGCGTATTCTGCACATATGCGTTGATCTCCTTCTCCTTGTATCCAATCGGAGAAATGCCTGAGTTGGGAAGATCGAATGAGAGAGCTAGAGCATCTTGAATATCGAAGGTAAGAACAGCTGACTCCCACTCATCTTGATCGACTTCCTTCTGATAAGAGAAGGACGATTCCTCTCCTCCCGACGCTAGAGATTTCCAGTTGAAATAAACTTCAACGACCTATCGAGGGAGATAAGCACGGGGGTGCTTCGAAACCAGCATCTCCAACCCTGAACGCTCCAAAGCGTCAAACACGGGTTCAAGGAAAGAGATCTCCACTTGGCGAAGGCCAAAGTAGGTTCAAACGAATCCTGGAGGCTACAATCTCCTCAATGTTGTCCTGGAGTTTGAACGTTCGCCATTGAAATCTGCAAAACAACATATTAGCACTTGAAAATAGAGTAAGTTAGTAGTTGTTAGCAGACATCTGATACATTACCGTGTATAAGAGCTTTAAGAGATGCGAAAGCAAAGTTGTTTAAGAGATTTGGTTAAGAAAACAAAGTTGCGAGATAAGCTCTTTGAGAAAGTGAAGAATGGCGAAAAATGAGGAGTTGATAGAAGATGAAAGATTTTGTATATTACGTTTGATCTTCGATTTGAATCGCACGGTTCAAATTTAATCTTTCAAAATCAAGGGGCGGCTAAGATTAAATGTTATAAAAGAATGATTACAATAGCCGCCAAAAATATAGATATACGTAATAAAGCTAATGGAGAAGACATGCATTAAATGCGCGACAGAGAGCATTAATTACGCAGGCGAGGAGTCCTGCCACCTTTCCTCAAACCTTAAATATAATAAATGGTAAGGAATAAATACTCCTTAACAATTGAATGTAAGCGACTGATGCATTAAATGCGGCATGCTTCTGAACAAATTAAGTAACGATATTACGCAAACCTCTTCAGCTGAACTTATCAGCTGGTTACCATCATTTATCAGGAGGATGGTTGTGCTGAGGACCATGTTCCCCCTTGCGTATGCAGGTGTGCATCTCCCAACTGAGTCACTGTACTAAGTTTTCTGACCTGTCGTGCTGATTCCATACTGATACAAATTGTTGCTAAGTATATCATTATCAGTAGTCGGCTTCTACTGACTTGTCTCAGTAGGATCTAGCAGACCTAGCTCAACTGATAGTTCTCTCGAACTTTGTTCTCGCCTAGTGGTTTGGTCAGTATATCTCCTTCTTTGCTTGTCGGGGATGGATTTTCTCCATCCCGATGTCCTTCTTTTCGGCATGGTCTCTCGATGAAGTGGTGTCGGATGTCCACGTGCTTGCATCTCGGTATGTAGAACCTGGGTTATGAGTTATAGCTATTGCACTGGTGGAGTCACAGTAGATGGGCACTTCATCCTGAGTTATACCATAATCTCTCAATTGTTGTCGAAGCCAAAGGATCTGGGCACAACAACTTCCTGCAGCCATGTACTCAGCTTCAGTAGTGGACGTAGCTACTGAGTGCTGTTTCTTTGAAAACCACGATATCAGCTTGCTGCCTAGGAACTGACATGTTCCGGAAGTTGATTTTCGATCTATCCTGCATCCTGCATAATCAGCATCAGAATAACCTGTTAGTATTAGATTATCATCAGCAGGATACCATAACCCAGCCTCAGGTGTTCCTCTTAGATATCGCAGAATCTTCTTCGCTGAGTCTAGATGACTTCGCTTGGGATTCGCCTGAAATCTTGCGCATACACCTACAGCATAAGTTATGTCAGGTCGGCTAGCTGTTAAATAAAGTAAAGAACCAATAATAGCTCTATAATCAGTAGAGTTAACAGAAGCTCCCTCTTTGTCTAGATCGATTTTAAAGTTCGTGTTCATGGGGATCTTGACTGGTTTGCTGGAATCACAGCCGAATCTTTTGAGAAGATCTCGAGTGTATTTGGCTTGATTGATGAAGATTCCTTCAATTGATTGTTTTACTTGAAATCCAAGGAAATAATTCATCTCTCCCATCATGGACATCTCGAATTTCTCCTTCATCATCTTCTCGAACTGCTGACATATGACTTCGTTTCTGCAGCCGAAAATGATGTCGTCCACGTAGATTTGCACCAGTAGAATGTCATCTTCTGACTTTATGCTGAATAGGGTGCGATCTACTGTCCCCTTTTGAAAACCTTTCTGAAGTAGAAAGTCTGATAGGGTATCATACCAAGCCCTGGGTGCTTGTTTTAACCCATACAGAGCTTTCCTAAGTCTCAGACACTGATGTCCCTCGCTGAAAGCTGGGCGGTTGTTCCACGTAGACTTCTTCCTTCAAGATGCCGTTCGAAAAAAGCTGACTTCACATCCATCTCGATATACCTTAAATCTACGATGTGTTGCGTAAGCTAGGAAAAGACGAATGGCTTCCAATCTGGCGACTGGAGCAAATGTTTCATCAAAGTCAATTCCCTCTGCCTGACTGTATCCTTTAGCAACTAGTCGAGCTTTATTTCTGACAATGACGTTGTTTTCATCTCGCTTGTTCTTGAAGACCCACTTAGTTCCAATCACGTGCTGATGTCTAGGTCTGTCGACAAGCTCCCAAACTTCATTTCGACCTAACCGGTTCAGCTCTTCTTCGCATAGCAATGACCCACAAGATCTTTAAGTGCGTCCTCTATCGATCGAGGTTCTTTCGTAGACGAGAAAACAAGAGTAAAGTGAACTTTCTCCTTGATTTAATCTTGATCTAGCCCTTATAGTTGCCGATGGATCTCCAATGATAAGATCCGAAGAATGAGCATCGAGCCACGAACGCCTTGAGTCGGGCTTCTTCTTCGATACTACTTCACACGATCAGTAGGGTGTATTAGGCATTTCAAGTAGTCACTGTTTTGTGATTGTAGTAATTCAAGAAGAAGGTTAGGATCTACTGAGTTTCCAGGTTCAGGGGCATTTAGCTCAGGAACATTAATCGTTCCCCCTGAGTTTATATTCTCAGTAGAGGTCTCAGTTACCACAGGGGCTTCCTCATCGACCGAAGTTACCTGTTGTTGATTCTGTTCGATAGAATCAACTAGGTTAGCTACATTGCTTGTTGGTCGAGTCCGAATTTCTTCATCTTCTCGACTCATCATCCCGGTAATCAATGCCGGATCTTTTCAGCCTTTGTCATTTAGTTCGAGATCCCGTAGCTTGCTGCCGACATCCCTCATGCTTGACTTTTGTATCTTTCCTCGTTCTCGCAACAAATTCATCAAAAACAACATGAGGGCTTTCCTCCACGCAAAGAGTTCGATAGTTAAAAACTCCAAGGCTTTACTTGACTCGGGAGTATCCTAAGAATACTCCTTGATCGATTTGCTATCAAAGACCTTCAACCGATCTTTCTCATTGTTGTGGATAAAGCAAGGACAGCCGAAAACATGAAAATGAGAAATAGAAGGGAATTCTCCCTTTCCACGCTTCGTAAGGCGTCTTCATGTGTTGCTGTGTCGGTAGTGATCGATTCCCGAGTGTAACAAAGCGGTGTCGAGCATATACGCCCAAAACTTTGAGGGTAGTCCGGAATCTGCGAGGAGCGTTCTTGCTGCTTCTTTGAGTGTTCTGTTCTTACGTTCAAGAAGTCCGTTCGCTGAGGGGTGCGCGCACCGATGTCTCGTGCTAAATTCCCTTCTTTATCGCAGTATGTCTTAACTACCGAAGTTTAGAAACTCTGTTCCTCCGTCCGAGCGTATCTTCTTAATCTTGATGTTCTTTTCCACACCGAGTTTCTTCGATGATTAGGTAACTCGGTCTAACATCGATTTGTTGGCGATGAAGATGACCCAAGTATATCTCGGGTAGTCGTTGCCATGACGACGAGGGCATACTTCTTGCCTCTTATAGTCACTGGAGAGACTGCCCGAATAAGTCCATGTGAAGCAGTGAAGGATTCCATCGGTGGAAGGTGACGGAATAGGGTGGATTGCTACTCTTTGTTTGCTTTCCCTTCGTGCACGCTTCACAATTTCTGCCTTTGATAAACGATTCGTTGGGCGAGTCCGACTTTAGAGTTCTTGACAAGCTTGTTCATGGTTTTTTGAAGTTCAGGTGGTGAGTCTCTTGTGCCATAGCGCCACGACTTGTTACCTGATTTAGTCTGTGCGAGCAAGCAAGCCTCAGGTTCTGCGGTATTCCAGTTAGCAACATAGATGTTCTTCCTCCGCGAACCTGATAACACTGTTTTCCCTGTAGATTTGTCAACAATATCACAGAAACCAGCGTCAAAGATTACTCTGTTAAGATTATCACGCAATTGATCGACCGAAGGAGATTATGTTGAAGTCCTTCAACATATGTTACTCTTGGAACTGTGGCAGTCCCAATGTTCAGCGTTCCGTATCCCCTTGTGTAGCCTTTGGAATTGTCACTGAATTCAATTCTGGGACCATCTTCTTGTACGTAGTTGGTCAGCAGGCTCTTCTGGTAAGTCATGTGTCTCGAGCAGCCGCTGTCCACTATCCACGGGTCCTTATGCACCTGCAAAATAGAGGCATTTTTAGGTACCCTTTGGTTCAGTTGGGTCCTTACAGGTTAGTGGGTGATTTCGGAACCCAGATCTGTCTCGGGACCTTAGAAGTTCCAGACTTCTTCTTCTGAACCTTATCAGCTTTCTTCTCCACAGGACTTGGAGATACTGACTTTCTGCTGATAATTTTGGGTTCAGGAGCTTTCTTCTTCTGAGTCTTAGCGCTTCTCCTGACCCTGGGCTCATAGTAGTACGAGCCGTACTGAGCCGGGTGCTCATACAGTGGCTCCTTGTACTGTTCTGCCCATCTGACCTTCTTGATTCCCCCTGAATTTGATCGCGGTGTCCTGGGGCTGGAACCTTTGGTCAGCTGCTTGTTGCTACTCGGCTGAGGTGTAATTATTTTCTGTTTGTTTTTCGCCTGAGGTGTGGTGTCAGCAGCTTGCACCTTTCCTCTGACGAACCTATCAGCCAGGGTTGCTGAGCTTTTGGAGGTAGAAGCTTCGTGTGTATAGCCAAGGCCTTCTTTCACAGAAGTTGACCGTTGTGCTCTAAGCATGCTTTCAAGCTTCTCCTTCGCTCCTAGGTATTGTTCAGTCATCAAACCTCTCCAGACTTCGTCACTCCTTCTGAGTGAGTCATAGTCATTCTGCACGTCTGTGAGCTTCTGACTGAGCTTGGCTATTTCAGTCCTCTTTCTCGAATTTGTCCTTGGTCAGAACTGAGATCTGAGTCTCTTGAAGCTGAGACTTAGTCATAAGAGATTCAATCTCTTCCTTGAGTCTCGCAACTAGATCCACCGACTCGGTAGAGACTCGACAATCGAAGAAAGTCTCGATTCTCAGCCCTTTACTGCTTCAAGTTCCTGGATGGTTCTGCTGAACTCTCTGCTCAGCTGAATCTGTTCCTCTAGCAGATCATCGTAGGCTTGTACCACATCTAGAGGATCATCTGTGACCGAGCACGTGTCTTGTGTGCTGTGTGAAGAAGAGGTAATAATGCGTTTAGAATTTACCTCAGCCTCTTCTCCGCCATCGGACGGATTCGGCCTGACTCATCGGAACTGTCTCTGCGACCTCAACTCGCACGAACGCGGCTTCGTCTTCGAAGAATACATGAATGTATCCTCCTCAATTGGTTTGCTCGGATATCTCTCCTGCTATATAGCCTGCCGTCTCTCGGTGAATTTCTTTCTCTCGGCTCGCCGTTCGCTCTTTGAGCGCTGGAGAGTTCGGGACAATCGTATCGATAGTGTCCCTCCTTCTTGCGGGTGTAGCCAGAGTAGATGTTCTGCTTGGCTCTTACCAGCTGAGTCTTTAGACGGACTGGCAGCAGACTCCGATTTCCTGCATTCAGTAGAAGGATTAGATTCTTCTTTCTTATGATAGTCTTTCTTACCTGAGGAAGAATCTCGGTTGTATTTCCTCAGCTTTCTGACTCTCTCCTTTTCCCTCCGATATTTGAGAGCCATCAAGCTAGCTGGGTCTAGTGGCCTCGAAGTCTCGGAAGACTTTGCTATCGATGGGCCACAGCTTGCTTGAGGAAATAGCGCTTGGCTCCGGTGTTGTGGCATGCTTTGCCTTGAAGGCGTGGTCGAACCGTGTGTCGGTGGAGCGCTTAAGCACTTTTGGGGTAGGCTATGCTCGAATTCCTCCGATTTTAATTCTCAAAATATAACATCGAGGGTTAGAGCATTTAGATCGAGCGACGTAAATAAGTAGCAAATGGAAGCCACTTCGTCGGGCAACGCGCTCTCAAGATCTTGGTGTTCATCTCCTTGTTGGTGAACGACCTCCCCACCAGCCATTGATGACATTTGACTTGATTGGTGAATCTCGACACTCAGCTCGTCAATGGTTTCGTAGCTCCATTGCAAAGGCGTCGGAACTTCGGAGCTCTAGCTCGAGCTTGTTTTCTTTGATCTGAGGGGTTCGTGGCTCGAGATGCCCAAGGCGTCCCATAGCTCTTTCGCCGTTTTTGCAATCTTGTACCCTTCCGAGATGTGAGTCACCGAGCGTAGTCGGTATGGCATTACGTGCAACTCGGTCAAGGTTGTGCAACTTCTTTCTTCGTGCGTGAAGGCAAATTTGTCTTTGGGAACCTTAGCACCCGTTTGTGCTCCCACGCCTCCTCCAAGAGCAAATACTATGCCGTCGATCATAGGAATGATCGGTCCTTGACTCTAGGACATCTCGACATGCTTGTCGTGGAGTGACGTTAGGTGTGTCTCCATACGTACGCGCCATACCGTGTAGTTCTCTATTGAGAACATCGGTACCATCCCAATACCGACATATCGAGATTGTAAGAGTAAGAGTATAAGGATGCTGAAAAGATGCTTATGCAGTGAAAACGGTTTTCGTGGGATCAGCTCGAGAGGACCAAAGTATTTCGGTAACCGGCGATCAGTTGAACACCGTGCGCCCGATACCAATTGTTGGTCCGAGACGAAAAGTCGAATGTGTAGAGGGGGGAGGTGAATACACACGAGCTCGTTCTTTTTCTCGGTGAAGGTCAGCTGAAGCTGATGTTTGCAACTGATGAACAGGTGCCAAGTAAGCCTTCGATCACTGGGGTCAAAGTGAGTCAGCTTCTGAGCTCTTCTACTGACTGATGTCAGTATTACGAAACTCAGTCGGAGACTGTAGTGCGGATAAGTGTTAGGCCCGGAGTCGTCTCTTTTGAAAACGCGTTTTTGCAAGTTAAATCTTTTAGCTGTGCACTTTATAAAATACGTTTTATGCAAACTTATGATTTTCAAGTCAGTTGAATGCTATGCAATAAAACAAGAAATGAACACAAGCGATTTAATGTGGTTCGGATACGCAAGATCCTACGTCCACGGTCTCGAACAAGGCTGAGAACTCGTTGATTATTCCCGAGCAAGCCTGGCCAGGGATGTTTTGTGCGGCTGGGACGCTTCCCTCTAAGTTATAGTCCTTAGCGACTTTACAATCCAAACCTAAGTTTAGAAGGGAGGGAATATTCTCCAACTGAGAAGGAGTTCTTACAACAAGAACAATTCACTAAATGTGAACTCCTTCGGATCTAAGCTATGAATCTAGCAATGAGCTTAGTCTAGAGAAGATAGGGATCAAAGTGCTCTGTAGAGATGAACTACAAGAAGTGTTCCATGAAAACTAGTTCGTCTCTGGATAAGCTTGAAGGTTCTAGAGCGTTGTGAGTTTGAATGATTTCCCTTGATTTAACGTATATTCCTCTTCCAAATCTTCAAATCCTTCTCTATTTATAGTTGTGAGTTGTGACATATGTCCGTTGGAGACGACGATGCCACGTGTCACAAGCGTCCACAAAGAAAACGGCCACTATTCAACTTTGCTGCAACAGGCGGTTAATGCACTGTTCATGAGAGCAAACTTTTACTGTGGTAGAGTAGGTAAACACAGCTCGGCTTCTCATTGGGAGTTGTTTGTAGTTGGTGGGTGTCGAGTTGACCGTTCAAACTACCTCGTATGTCTTCTCTGAACATTTGAAGGGACT